>JBBPMA010000087.1:0-53897 GCA_038090075.1 Xanthoconium purpureum
ACAGCGTCAGTCTTGCGATTCACAACCCATCTAAGTTGTGACCTAGTCTTCTCTCCCTTGAGACTTCTTTGAGGACGCAGCGTCTCTTCGTGAGTACCTCCCTCAGAGTAAGTAGACCTTTGACCTCGATGCAAGTCTGTCGACTCACGTAACAATCCTGCATAGTGACCATCCCATCAGGCAGAAGAGGGCCATGGAGCATCCCTTTCTTGATAAAGTCTTGCTGGGGGGCAGCAAGTTTGTCAAGGTGCTGGTTGGTGACCAGCATTTGGCCCAGGGCCTTATATTGGTTGGATCATCACCAGGGCTCCTTCACAGCTTTAATATATTGCGATTCAGTGATGGAGGAACATAGCCTATTAGGTGCACTGAACATTTCAACCAATGAATAGTAATGGGTCATGGCATGTTGGCGTGATAATGAAATAATGAAATATGACCATGAACACCTGTTGTCATGAATATAGTATATTTATGATGGAAAATCTGCACCACATCATTAATTGCATTGAGCATTGATTCATTAATGACTGCATGGCAAACCAAGTAGCAGAAATTTAAAAATGTGCTGATCATACACACCATCTGATCAGGAACATAGCCAATGATCACTGGCAAATAGACCTATGGTGAATATGAGCCTAATCTTAAGGATCAACAACCAAATCATGCACTTAACACACCTTTATCAGTGCCTTTGAATCATCCCCTATCCCTATCCACTGCTTGAATCTATGCCTCTCAGGGACATTGCAGCACAGAAAAGAAAGGGACTATGGCCATTCTATCCCAATACCAGCTGAATAAAACTGTCAAATGAGCTTAGGTCACTGTACCTTCAATTGATGTTGGCCATGATAATGCCTGCTTGGCATTCTCTGTGCATCACCTCCAGATATTTGCCCATCCAAGTCACCAGGTGGTCTTTGAAGCTGCCTTTGATCAGTTGATGAAGGAGGTCAGGTGTGATAAGGTCATGAATGTTGGCATGGGGGAAATGAACTGTAAAAGGCTACATTTGTGGGGTTAGGACATTGTTACATCACATCCATGTATGGATTAACTTACTTCAACATTCCCAACTATACCATAATCTTCCCACAATGTCTACTGATCCAACATTTGGAGTAGCTGCTCAGTATGTGCTTGTGCACATGGCCCTTCACCCACATCCAAGTTGTTATAGTGGACTGTGCATCTAAACAAAAGCACCATCAACATTAATCAGTAGCATATGCCATAGTAGATAACATTTGCTTACCTTGCACACCATCCTTGCATAATGCAAGCAAGCAGTGCTTGCTCAGGATAACCAGCTATGTATGGACCTAACCCATATATGACATGGTAAAAGTGGTCATCTCCACAACAGGTGACATGGGGTTGAGTCATGAATGGTTGGATGCATTGAAGAATGATGCCAAGGGATAAATGAAACAACTGACAGCAAAATATGCAGAAGTCGACATCATTTTTGTAAGCCTCATCAGCTAATACAATCAGACTCATCATCAGGAAGGACATGGTAGGCACTACTTACTTTTCGGAATGGCCAGAAAATTGAGAAGGCCAACAGTGCTGCAGTGGGCACATCTGATATTGTTGTGCACATTCCCCAATGAGACATATAGTGGATAGAATGCCATATCACCAGTACCAACAAAGACCATGGTCTTGTCACTTCCTAAGATGATTAGTGCAAACATGGCACCATGTATTTCTGGATCTTGTGCAATAGTTTCCTGGGAGACCAGGACATCAGGTGAACAGAAGAAAAATAATGGAATACATACACACTGTTTCCATGCCCACTGACCTAACAGAAGTTCACCTACTTCATGTTCCCCTGCCTTGTTGGTGATTACTTTTGGTGCATAGTCAATGGACCTGACAAATTCAGGGTTGCTGATCTGACATTCCAGCACTGTGAGCAGATTCCAATGCCATATGTCATACTCAGCAGTCATCCAAGTGGAGGGATTTTCAGGCAGTGGACCAGTATACTTGATGGAGAATGAATGCCACAGAGTGTCATCATGGCCAATTGAGCTGATTGTCTGATACAGCTTTCTATGTGACTGAAATGGAGGATCCTGTTCTCCATATATTGCAGCTAAGATAGCAGTTAATTCATCAATTTTACCTGCAGATAGTTGTGTTTTGCAGTACAAGAAATCCACAAACTCAAAATCAGCCCAGGTTTCAAAGAGTGTTCAGTCATATGGCAATGGGTGGTCCTGAGGAAGTGAAGCTGCAATTGCATGGAGTACCTAGTGAATGTAATATATGGCTAAGTAATGAGATAAGAGGATGATACAACTTACCATTGATGATTGGATGATATCAGACAATGCAAAAGATTTATGAGTGGCAAAACCACATCAGGAGCACAGCTGTCAAGGCCCTCAAGAAGTTTTGGGCTTTGGATGAAAAGTATCAGCTGGCTGAAGAACATGCTGCTTATGTGCAGAATGCACTGTTCTCCATCCTCATATTTCTATATGGCAGTGTGAAGAAGCTAGAAAATGGCTCTTTTGTGGTGAGTGGTATACCAGTCATGCCCAATTGCTGTGATGCTGATTCTTCTTGACTGTGCAATCACTCCAGGTCACAATGTCATTCCAAGGCCCACTTGTACTGCAGGCTTTGGCTGCACATCTCTGAGACACTGATTCAGTTAACAATGCTACCTATGACTTCATTAACAAAGTGGAGCCCCATGAGGCATTGATTCTAGCTATGACAGCAGTAAGTACATGCTCATATGATAAGCACTCCACAGTCTAACTCCAACCAATCCACCACTATCAGGTTGAGTGCATGCTGACCATGTTCAAGACTGGTCATGAAAAGAGTATGAAGACAAACCCCAGACTGAAGTTTTCCAACCAGAATTGGGGTGAAACGTCTGCATGCTATGCTAAGTCTATTCAGAGGTTCAGCAAGACTAAACTAGAGGAGATACCTATCACAGCATATGTATACTGTGCCATGAGAAGGGTCATGCTATCACTTGAGCAAATACCAAGGGCAAGTCCAACATGAAGGACCTGACTGATGTTTGAGGTAGGATCATGCCATCTCAGACATCAAGCAGAGTGATTGTGATGATGGTGAGTGTGAGGCATCAGAAAGAGATAATGATCTGATGGGTATTTATCTATTTTCATTCATAGCCAGCTCTGACTTGCTGTTCATTCCTGCAGAATCTGATGGACACTGATGCTATATGTGAATTTCACTGTTTTAGAGTTGTTTCATGCTATTTTAGAGTTGTTTAACACTGTTTTAGAGTTGTTCCACACCATTTTAGAATCATTTCATGCCATTTTAGAGTTGTTTTGTGCCATTTAGAGTCATTTTGTGCCATTTTAGAGTTATTTCACACCATGTTAGTCATTTCATGCCATTTTAGAGTCATTTGGTTGAGTGCAATGCTACTATATTTGATGCATATCAATGATACCCATGGTTACTGTGAGTATTTGTGTGTTTGTGAGTGCACATATACAGACAACCTGCAGACCACTACAGACTGCTGAAAAGGGTGTTTGAGAAGCAACTTCAGGGTACCTTCATCACACCTGTAGCTACTTTATACAGAAATGGCAACTTTGTACAGAAATGACCTAGCTGGGGAAAGTATGTGGTCTGTGGGCCTGTGGTGTGTGTGATGTCTGTCCACAGATGTCACAGATGGCCAAAGAAAATGTATGGATTGCTAATGATGAAAGAATAGGTAGTAAGTAAAAGGAAGGGAAGAGTGATCTAAGAACTCCAGAAGGGTTTTGCATATTATAAATGTTTACTAGCCATATAGTGAGCACAACTGGCACCATGAAAAAAGGCTATAGTGAACCAACCAGATATAACTGTCAACAAGTTATCCTTATTGTCACAAAGTCAGAGGCAGGCCCTGCTTACAACAGTGAAAACAAATGCACTGAGTTTCAAGGCAGGATCCATGGTTCAGTTGGCAAGTATAGAGACCATATGGCATCATGAGATGGCAGGAATTTTCTGGTACTCATCTGACTGCCTGCAAGGGATGGGCTTTGCTGTACAGGTGGATGATATGGTCAAGTTGCAAATGTCTGGCATGTTGGGTTGAAAGGACTGGACAGTTCAATTGGCATTGCAATGGCAGGATGTTACATAAGTATTATCATGTGAATTCTGGTTACCTAAACAATGCTTAAAAAGATTTTCCATGCTATCTGGGATCCCACACTCTGTCCTAGCTACCTTTTGTTGATACCAATGAGCTTCTGTAGCTGAAGGGCTGCATTGGTGGTTGGTAGGTAATCAGTATCTGTACAAATGGCAATAGTAGATGCTACCAGTGTGAACCATGTAGAGAATGACTGCCACCCTGGTAGTTATTGTCTTGACCCTCACACATAGTGTTTGAAAGTCCAGTCCTAGGACCAGACAAAAACTGGGACCAGACTGGACTAAGACCATGTGCAACCAAGACTGAAAAAGACCAAACTTCAGTCTTTTTCAGTCTTGGTCTCAGTCTTTTCATGAAGCAAAAATTTCAAGACTGAGAAAAGACTGGTTGAAACCAGTCTTTTCAAGGACTGAACAAGGTACAGAATACAATGATGAGCTAGACTGCTACAACCTCAACATCCACCTCAGCTGGCTTGCTCGACTCCTCGTCCAACTGACAAAGTTCTACAAAGTCCTCAAGATACACCTGTTCACACTCCAACGAGTTGCTTGCAGCATAATCAACAATGGACCTCCTCCAAGCATGCTTCATAACTTGCAGGTGCTTGAAACATTCAGATCCAAGGTGTGAACATTGATCAGTTGCAATTTCAGCACCAGCAGAAAACAAACGTTCACATGGGACAGATGAAGCAGGGATCACACAGATGTTGTGTGCAACCAGAGCCAGAGTCAGATAGATGGAAGCATGTTTCTATATTATATTAGCTATCACACAATGGAGAGATGATGTGGGAACTCACTGACCACCATGTGATGACATCCATGTCCTTTGAAACACCATCCTCAATGACTGTAAGGTACTGACAGAGCTCTTCAGACCATCCCATCTTAGCCATGTTTGTGTGGTTGGCATTCTCACAAAGCATCTGGCAGTGGCAGTCAAACTCTGACTCAAGTGTGCCTACTGGTGTTTCAGCATTGCTCAACATAGCACAAGAGGGAGCTGGTTTGGACACCAATGGACGGTTTTCAGTCCAATACTCCTGTATGGTACGTTCAACAATCTTCAGTGCTTCATCATACCAATTCTTGGCATTTGAATTGCCAGCTGCACATTCTTTCTCCTATTCTTCTGGTCCACCCCACACCATCCTGATATAGTCCAATTTGTAATAAGGGTGAAGGACTTGTACATATTAGTGTAGACATGCACATAACATGAAATTTACTTACCAAGAGTGAGAACATATACAGGCTTGTCGTCAAGCTTGTTGTAATACTTGCCAATCTTTGCAAGCCCACTGTCAATCACATGTTCATACAGAGAGTAAGCTTGATCCTGCTGCTTCATATCCCAAGCAGTCTGAAGCTCTTTGAGTGCCAGGATTACACACCATAATGTGGCGGTTTGATCGTTTGAGAAGTAGTGTTGGATTCGGTTAGCATCCTATGATTTGATCAATATAACTCAAAGTGAACATAGAAACCACATACCGAGATGATAATACGCGCATCATTTACGCAATTCCAATTGCTCTGTTTGAAGATGAACACCATCCACAGAATGTGGCAGACAATGCAGCCATTATGTTGAATTGTGGTGATTGGTCCAAACAGCTTGTCCACAGAGCTGATAAAGAGGTTGATGTGCTGTCAAAGCTGAAAGGCCCAGCCAAGCATCCCATCCACAGTCCCCCAACAGATGTTACTGTGAAGCAGAATGGAAAGAGGGATGGTGATGCCACAATTGATCTGCAGGGAATGAAAATACTCAATACACTGTCCCAAACATTGAATCTGTATTCAAATGTCAGCACGAGCACAGAGTGAAAATATAAGTGGACAAACCTTGATAGCAAGAGTATGAACTGCAGCAACAACATCCAACAAGTTGCCAAGCATCCAATTATCAGGGAGGGATGGATCAAACTCCCATATTGCTGAAGTTGTTTCAACAGCCACGATCTTGGTAATGGTGGACATTATGTCAGCGATGGCTAGGTTGATGATGTGAGTGAGGCATGGAAGGTGCTCACAAAAGGCAGTAAAGGAAAAGATGTTGCATTTGTAGAGTAGGCTCTTGACTTCATCACAGGTGGAATCAACACTACTCATGTTGTCAGCTGTTATACAAAAAAGCTAGTTTAAAACATTAGTTGCAGTCAAGACAAGATGAGAAACTCATACCTTGGTAGAACTTGCAGATATGAGGCCAGTGCACTCACATAGGTTGACAAAAGTACAACCAATGTTCTCTCCAGAATGCAAGCCAGCGAGACCACAGAATGCAATAACCTGTGCATTTAGGTCCCACTTCCCCATCACTCCATCGATAGAGATCCAGTGAGCCATGATGCTGATGAAAGAGGCCTTTGTTTGATTAACAAACCAAAGGTCCATTGTAGTCAAGATGTGCCCAACAGAAGATGACTGGATTTGTTAGAAACATAGTCAAATTTTAAGTAAAAAGAATCTTACCTGAATCTTCACCTGCAAGTCCTTGATGAATTTTGTAAAAGCGTTGCTGAGATAGGTCATAACATTGTGGGTGAATGGAAGGTCTGCCTTGGTAGCGTTTGGCCACATGGCTACAAGGGTATTTCTAAATGTGGCATTGTCAGCTATACAGAGCAACTACCAGTGCACGTGTTAGACACTACTCAAGTACTCACGACTCAACATTTCAATGTACCTGGTCATCGCAAACAATAAACTCCACAACTGCCTTCAACACTTCTTTCCTAGAAAATGCTCGAGGACCTGGGACCTTTACAAAACCATGATTACCATCCAGCATACTCAGCACTTGCCTCTTTGCATCCCTTTATGCTTGCAATAGTTCTCTCAGGATCACATGGTGATTTTCAGCTATCTCTTGCTCACTGCACTGCTCCTGGTAAACCTTGTAATGGATTCAAATATGCTGGCGGCACAACAAATTACTTCCAACATGAAACACCCTCCACTTGCCTTTTCATGCCAGGAACACAGGGTCTTTTCTATGCACCAGTAAGTTAACATGTTTGCCTTCAAGTATCACATAGAACTTACTTGCATTCCTTACACCAGCGCCCAATTAGAAGGTCTGATGTACCATCTGGTCTCACAAATCACATGGTGAGCTTGTCAGAAAATATTGTAAGTAGATCTTCTGTTCTGTGCTTCTTGAGCTTTTGATTGATGGGGTGGCGTGGAGCAATAGCATCAACATCAATTACCATGGCTGCTGGGTTCTTTCATACAGTTAGCTGACACTCCATCACAGACAATCCAATCATACCATGACTGTGACCTCAGCCATATCAGTCTGGGCGTCTGCATCAACTTCCAGGTCATTGCCACAAGTCTGCAGTTCCTTATCAGCATCATAGCAGCTGCTTTGATATTGGCAGTCATCAAGGACCTCTTCTGTCTTACTGTCCAAACCAACATCAACCTCCTCAACTAGTTCAACTTCAGGGCTTTTGTGACAAGCCCACTTTGTCCTTCAGTTATATTTTGAGGTGTGTGAATGTTTTGTCTTAGATCTGTCCTCTTCCGCTGATAAGGACTCCTCATTGCTGCTTGACTCAGATATAACCTTCCACTTTCCCTTTGATGGCTTAGACTTCAGCAGTCGAGAGCATGGAGTAGCCTTCTGATTTGAACCAGCTGAGTGATGGGCTTTGGTTGTTGGTACTCACTGGCGGGTTGACTTATGAGGAAGGGTCATGGATAAGATGGGCTAGAATAGGATTACATGTTGAACAAATTTTCTTATACCCAACAACATGTTGTGAACACATGTCTGAGGTCCAGATGGGCATACATGCAGTCTCAGTTGGTCTTTGGTTGGTCTTTTCTCAGTTCAAGACTGGTCTTGAGAAGACCAGTCTGGACCAACTTGGACCAACAAAAAGACTGACAAAGACCAGTCTACTACAGTTCAGTCCAATCTTTGCTGCCAATGGCCGACAGAAAGACCAGTCTAGGTCCAGTCTTTTTCAAAAAAGGAAAAAAACCAGACTAGACTGGACTTTCAAACACTACTCACACATAAGTACTTGAGTACCAATTACCAATCACTGGCACTATGATCCCAGCTGGCTTGTGTGGTATAGTAGATCTTCCCTGGAATGCCACCCAAAATATCTAATTGCATCTCACTTGGTATATCTTTAAGATGTTGATGTTTTGCATGGCTTTTTTGACATGTTCAGATAAGGTTGTGTATGGTCATGTCATTTCATCACCAAACTCCTGATGCCACTACAAGACATCCAGCTTATGTACTTGCATCCCATTCTAATGTTAAGCTTAGTATCTGTGACAAACCTGAGATGATGAAAATTCTTGTTGTCACATGTCACAGCTGCTGACGTCGAAATGATGTCACACATCACGGGGCCTGACGAATCAATCGTGAGGGTACAGTATTTGACAGATGGTCCTGTGACGTGTGACAGAGCGCAAATTTCGTCACGTCAAACCCCCTTGTGACACGTGACAACGATCGTGAGGGTACAGTACGTACAGTGCCGACCTCCACCATAAACAAGGTAACCCCCAGGTTGTCGCCCTCGAAGCCCAGTTGGTGGGAAGCCTGGGTCATGCCTCGATATCCTCACACAAAGTTGTTCAGTGATCACCATCGCATTGTTGTCTTGTCAGGACCTCATATTCAGGTTCTAGACACATGGTATGCACAATTTCACGCCCATTCCGCACATTGAAGTCACGAAGCACGAGGAAGCGGCCACATACTTCGATCATCCACCAACTCTTCTTGTGATTCTGAGGACGAAAACGGGTTCATCGATAGTGGGCCCATCCGTTGTTCTGGAATAAGTCAAGATGGAAGGTACCTCGCCACAACCGGAGACGATAAAAGACTTAAGATATGGGACCTCGAGACATTTACTCTCCTGAGCGCACGGTAAGGCGACGTAGTCGATGGAGATTCAGAAACTTCTTTGATACGCACAGCCCAGAGAACTTCCCAAAAAACCAACGTCTATCCAGTTCTCAAGCAACTCGGACATTCTTGTTTCCGACAAATTCGGGGATGTTTTCAGGTGGTCCTCGTCCTATATAGTTCGTACGTCGCTTTCCTGATTCGCCGAATCCTTCACAGGTACGCATTACATCCGAAAAATGAATCGACAAGGGGAGCGACTGCCAACAATACGCTCGCTTCCCATGAGAACCCAT
Source organism: Xanthoconium purpureum (assembly GCA_038090075.1). Lineage (NCBI taxonomy): Eukaryota > Fungi > Basidiomycota > Agaricomycetes > Boletales > Boletaceae > Xanthoconium > Xanthoconium purpureum. The sequence goes on from JBBPMA010000087.1 coordinate 9,370, forward strand.
CTAGTGGAGAGCTCATACTAGGCCATGCATCCCTTCTAACAAGCTTTTTGCTTGCACCTGATGAGAAGTTCATCATAACAGCCGATCGTGACGAGCACATTCGAGTTAGCTGGTATCCCGAGGGCTATGTGATTGAGAGTTACTGTCTAGGTCACAAAAAGTAAGAATGCTTATCTTTGCCCTTGTGTTTGCACTTATACCTCGCCTGGGAAAGATATGTCTCAGCTATCCACATCCCTGTGGTATCCCCTGCGATGTTGATCTCGGGAGGAGGAGATTTCGAGCTGAAGGTCTGGGACTGGATGTCGGGACGCTTGCTGCAGGACATTACTATATTCCCTGCCGTCGAGCCTTTCATCAAAGTGACAGCCGAAAACAAAAATCGTGAATGGTTAGGCGAGGATCCCGAGGTCCAGGAACGCTTGGAAGGCCCGAGCACCATGTCTACCGTTCTTGTGGTCCATAGAATCAGCTCCTTTCTTGCCAGCGGTGAAAATCATATCGTGTTTAGCGTAGTTGGGTAAGGGTCGACCATCCCTACAAGGGTTTTGAATCTGATTTTCGCAGAGCAACGGCGATTTTCGAGTTTGTCTTGGAAGAAACACAGAATCAACCGGATATCCGGCATTATGATTTTGGGAGCCCTGTGATTGACTTCACTGTTAGCGAGGAAGGGACGATATGGGTCCTTCTTGATGCTGATTCCTCTGACGAACCAACTGCCGTCGCTGAGCATCCCCGCGAACTAGTCCAAGCAGTTCACTGGTCAACTGATAGGGTACGTGCGGAAAAGTAACCATTTCAGCATCTGCTGATGGAACCCTCCCATAAGTTTGTTGATGCTGGCGGTTCACCGTTGCTTGACAGTCTTAATACTATATGCTCGCTGGCAGGTTTGCATTCTCTTAACTCGATGAGAAATTTGTCTGACGCTAGTCCCAAACAGCAACAGAGGAAGATATGCAGACTCTAGACCTTTACTCCGACCTGTCATCCCTTCCAAAGAGCATCGATTTGGAACAAGGAAGCCAGGCACCAGAACTACCAAAATCAATCCACGAAACCCGGGAAGATGAACACACTGGAGAACGTGCTTCCGTTTCTGTCGGCTTGACAAAACGAGCTCTCGGACGGTTGAAGCACAAACGTGCTTTGGACCAGCTACATCACGAGAATACACCTGGTCCCGACGCGAAGATAAAGGCCGACTCAGATAAGGAGGAGTTACATAGCATGTAGAATGAGTAGTGAAGCGAATCGTTTGAACTACGAGAGATTGACACATCCGGGAGGGCAAAAAAAGCAACTGGCAGTAAGTAGCGGAACATGTCAAAGTAATCCATGCCAATATTAATAACCGAATGGCGGTAAGTCTTGTTGAAAGTCATCCAAACCGACCCACGACAACAGGTCACCCCAGCACACACTAGCATTCCTGAAAAGGACATCCGCGGACAAGTACACGCACCAGTCTCCAGTCCCATTGGAGCTAAACTGCGGGAGTATAGGAACAGGCCGGAGAGTAACCAAAATCAAGCGTATATTGATACTGACAAAATTGCACATACACATAAATGTCTACACTTCGTGGTCATCTACAGCGCCAAATGGTTATGCCCAACGTCCGAGCAACGCCATGATGCCAGTACCGAGCAACATACAACATAACGCGTACGCAAGCTTCCCGGTAGATGCCTTGTTCATCTCTTTGCTGAATAGGAATTCGTGCGCCATTAGCTGCGGTATCGAGTTAGATCAAGGTCCAGGCAAAAGAAAACGGGACGTGCTCACCTCCACCAAGCCGGTGTACAGCAAAATCCCCGCGCTCAAAGAGTCCAGAACACCGCTAACGATGGACGCCGTTGTGCTGCCAGGGTTGTAGGTGGTACGAATTCCAAGGCCAGCTGCAATTCCCACTGGCGTCGTGATGGCGTATAAAAGGGCCGCGACAAAGGGGACGAAACTATACCGCGGTGGCAATCGCAGAAACGCCAATCGCGACCCAACACCCAGACCTTCGAACGTTTCTTGGAAGTGCTGTTAAGCAGATCCTTTTGCCACCTGAACGAGTGACTCACGATGGAAGATAATCACAACGAAAAGCACTTTGAAATTCGGATCCACAGCCAGCGTCAACCCGATGAGTAGACTGTTGTCGATCAGTATACGTGTACCGGTAGAAAATAGCAACCTTACCTATGCAACAAAACACCAAATTCCAAGATGAACACACCGATAACCTGTGCCAATGCGGAATCATCGAATTGTCCTTGCCGGGATGCCTCGAGATCAGAGGTAGACTTCTCATCGTCGGATGTGATCTCGGGTCCGTGAGCAGCATGCGAGCCGACTCCGTGTCCGTGAACATCTATAAGGGTGATTAATAATTCTTTGATTACGGTGTTTCAAACGAACCATGCTTAATTCCTAGTGCAGCAAGCTTTGCAGTCCCCACACGGAAGGCGATAATCTCTACGATAAAAATTCCGTAAAGACTCAGCATTGCGAGTGCAAGGGGATAAGGCTAGCGTCATAGATTTATTGAAAGAGCGATGAAGCGTGAGCATTTAGACGCACGTATTCTTGCCATGCAGCCGACAAGCATGGCGATCCGAGCTCACTTATTGCGGGGCTTAATAAGTGTATGAAAGCGGTGGCGACCTTTACGGAAAGCAAATAACAAGAGTTACAGCCCGTAAATCAAAGAACTCACAATAACCCCAGAACCAAAATATTTAGCAAACCTACGGACAGAGTTAGCACTGTATGGACGAGGAAAGGGAGTCAAAGGACTGACTCGAACACGCGGACCGGCACTTTCAACCATTTAGACTTCTTTGCAAGGACAGGGAAGAATGCGCCAAACCCGGAGGTTGCGAGGATCACGAAGACTGACGCTACCCGCACGCCGAAGTAGGTGTCCGCGCCACCACCATCACTACAATTGATAGAAGACATGACCCACACTGACAAAAGAGGTATGAAAGGTTGAGCGGTTGTCACTGACTGGAAGCTGAGCGATACACATTTGTTTATAAAAGCGACCTGTGGGAGACTAACTGTGAGGGTCCTCACTTGATACATGTGTGACAGTGGGAAGTACCCTCCCAGTCAGGCCCGGAGCACCAACGAGTCGGGGACCTGCCATCTGACATGATACATCAGTGATTGATAACGACCCTGCGCCCACCACGGAGCACGCGGTACGACTGCTCCAGCCCCGTCACGACGATCTACAGTCGACTCTCCCATAACCCATACCCCTCGGGAAAGGGGCCAGGGTATGGGTTTTGACTGGGGTTGGGAGCACTGAAAATGGGTTTTGGGAAATGAAAATTGTATGAGTTAGTGGAGAGTATGGGTTATGAGAGAGTCGACTGTATAGATATCGCCTATCGACATGTGATTCATTCTGTAGTCACTTGAACCTACCAACTACCCTGGGTGAGTTGCGATTAGGGCGCCTCTTTACCCATGCTCTTTGAAAAGTGAAGAACTTCATCTGCAAGGGCGTGTAAATGGGAAGAAGGTGTCGACAAAATATGTGCGGCATAAAATGTTAACTTCATCTCGGTGGGACTTCCACGACGCACAACAGCAGCAAAATTGACACGATTGCAGAAGAGTGAACTAATGTCGGATATCACCATGATTGTAGTCGCAAAAGGATGATCTGCCCCCAGAACCGCTGTGAGTTCTTGCTCTCCCGATGAATGCCCTACGAGAGTGATCCTCCGAGGTCGCACAAGTTTTGCGACGTCCTCCAGCAAGACGAGCATAGTCTTGTTATCGATGCTTCCCTGTTCTACGTCAATGGAATTCAATATGGCGACACGGTTGTCAACTTACTTGATCGAGCCGTGACCAAAACGAGACTACTGCATCAGTCAGGGACGTGTGTAGCAATCTTGACCTGCGATCAAGCAGGAATGGAACAGCTTGCGATAATATCCTGCGGGCCTCCGATTGATCGTGAGGGTCGTTTGTTGTCGAAGACAGGGGAGACATGGCTAGATGGTGAGTGACGTAAGTGTAAGCGAGACTGGAATCCGGTCATCCATGTCAGTTGAGGTGTGAGCATCAGCATCTAGTGACACATACAATACGGCGCAAATATTATACAGCAGTGACACACCACGGGAGGCTTGATCGACGAGGTGGGTTGGAATTGCCATCAAGTTGGGCTTCGCGCCGTGGGGGATACGTAGAGAAAGTGATGATTGACCATCGTCGCTGGGGGCGTCCCACCACGGCAGTTGTCTCATTTTGTGAAGTTCCGCGCTTTCTAAAAGCTCCCGCACCAGCCCACTCGATAGGTCCCTGAGTGCATTGAAGAATGCATCCTTCTCCTTTTTGGTCAATAATCGAAGTACATCGTTGGCCGACGCAGAAGCTAGTAGGCCATTATGCATTTGCAAGTGAAACGTAGAGAGGGCGACTCACATACATCTATCGCGGCAAAGCGGTCTGCAAGGGCGTCCTCCTCGCTTTCGTCATCAGGCGGATGCAGTGCCTCATCCTCTTCCGCGTTCTGGTCCTCTATCCGCTTGAGTAATTGAATGATCCAATTCCTATCCCCCCCGGTCTCCGATGCCGACTTGGTGCCTATTTCAATCTCTTTCCGATAAAACAATTCGGAGCACCGTGAATGGGGCTTTTTTCGGAGTTCTCAGGAGTCTGCAGGTAGTTTGGGCTGGAAGCATACCTCCGATCGAAAACATTTCAGGCTACAGTGGGATAGATTGCACGATGGGCATGTGTACCGGGAGAACTGTTTTCGACAACTGTGAGGGTCGTTTGGATCTGGGTGGCTCAGGTGACAAACAGGGACCCACATGCCGCAAAGTACCTCCCCGTTCGAATTGCCAGCTGGCTCGTCCGACTCACGAGTCTTGATCATCTTGGACGTCGACATGGCGGTACTCAGCAACCTGAGAGATGGCGAGCACTGTGCAAGTGGCAATAACATTCCAGAAATGGTCATGTCCAAACTGTCGCGCCGCTCGCGTAAGATCGCTCTAACCCAGTCCTCATCCACCTGCAATATGGTGGACCCTCGCCTTGTTGATGCAAAATCGACATTTTCCTCGTTCTCGCATATCCTCGATTCACGCATTCTGCGAGCACTTGCGGATATGGGTTTCGCAAGACCTACTTTGGTGCAGCTAAAGGCCATTCCAATCGCTCTCGAAAACCGAGATATACTTGCAAGAGCGCGTACTGGAAGCGGAAAGACGGCTGCATATTGCATTCCGGTCCTGCAGAAAATTTTAAGCGCGAAAGCTGTACGTCCTGTTTGCATAGTTCCCGACGTTTGGTTGAAGTGAAGCTCGGCTTGGCTGTCAGAGCCTGTCAACTGTAGATTCCTCATATCGAGTCACCCGAGCATTGATCCTCGTACCTACCCGAGAGCTTTCCGAGCAAGTACACTCTTGCTTGCGGAGTCTCCTAGCATATTGTGACAAGGAAGTGGCCATATCAAATGTTGCGAGCGGCGCTGCACCTCATATACAACGGTGTGGTCAGACTCATCTTGCCAGTTGCAGGGGTTCTCATCCATCCTCACAGCGCTCTATTGGCGGACAAACCTGACATTGTCATCGCGACCCCGTCGCGTATACTAGGACTCCTTCAATCAAAAGTATGCTGGACCGTTACCATCACGTCTCACGCCTCACCTATGGACAGACACTTAACCTGTCTTCTCTCGAGTCCTTGGTTATTGACGAAGCCGATCTCATATTATCGTATGGCCATGACGAGGACGTTCGCCAGATATTCGGAGGAGGCTATCTGCCCACCATCTACCAATCTTTCTTAATGAGTGCCACAATGACAGATGACGTAGAAACCTTGAAAGGTCTTGCTTTACGCAGCCCCGTGTGTTCGTTCCTCTCTCCGCCTTTGAACGCTACCAACCCTTTCTCGTCTAGGCCGTATTAAAACTGGAAGAGGGTGACGAGGATGCGCCTTTGCTGACTCAATGGTTTGTGCGGTACGCTGAACATTCATCTGATTCTACCGTCACCTCTTCACTACAACCGCAGATGCTCCGAAGCGGACAAGTTTCTCCTCACCTACGTGATCCTCAAACTTCGCCTTATCAAGGGCAAATGCATACTATTTGTTAATGACGTAGACCGTTCTTACCGTCTCAAACTGTTCTTGGAACAATTCTCGATCAAGAGCTGCGTCCTTAACTCCGAACTCCCATTGAACTCCAGGCGAGTCTCACCCCCTTTCATCTTATATGTCCCGCTCACCTCTCGGTCAGATACCACACCGTACAAGAATTTAATAAAGGTGTTTATGACTATATCATCGCTACAGATGAGAGTAGCAGAAAAGCTGAAAAAGACAGCGACAATGAACAAGAGGATGAAGAAGGCGAGGACGCGGGTCAGTAGTACTTCTCAATCGCCTATAAATGTCATGACACGACTCTGACAGAGAGATCTAACCCTTCAAACTCGAGCTCAAAGTCGTCCATTTCAAACAACTCATCAAAAAAACGCGAGCGATCTGTGTCACCGCAAACTGGGCCCTCCAGACCTCTCAAACGCAGAAAAAAGAAAGTATCGGACAAGGAATACGGCGTCACTCGCGGTGTTGACTTTGTGGACGTTGCATGTGTGATGAACTTTGACCTGCCATCGTCTTCTAGATCATACACGCATCGTGTTGGACGGACAGCTCGCGCTGGTCGCACAGGCATGTCTCTATCCTTTGTGGTGCCGGCAGAAGAGTGGGGCAAAAATAAGATCGTGGGTTGCCTCGAGAGTGCCAAGGACGATGAAGTTGTGTTTGCGAGGATCGAAAGAGAGCAGGCTGCCAGAGGGAACGCGATCAAGGAGTACCAATTCGATATGCAGCAAGTCGAAGCCTTCAGATACAGGATGGAGGACGCCCTGCGTTCTGTCACACGGAGTGCTGTCAAAGAAGCGCGAATAAAGGAATTGAAAACAGAAATTCTCAACTCTGAGAAACTCAAGGTGTGTGCAAGCGTTCTGTGCCCGTGTCTCTGAATCCCTCACATCGTGCAGGCGCACTTTGAGGATAATCCACTAGATCTTGAATACCTTCGGCACGATAAGCCACTGCATCCTACGAGGATCCAGGCTCACATGAAGCATGTTCCAAAGTATCTCCTACCTCGTGTTGCCCCGGTAGTTGAAACTCAAGAAGACGATTCCACGTCGACTTCGTCCCAGCCGAAGGTTAGCTTTGTACCCTTCAAAAAGCCATTCAATCGGCATCGTGGACGAGGAGGTAGAGGCAGGGGCGGAACAAGAAGTGGAAGCAAGAAGAAATCAGACCCGCTGAAAATATTCAGATGACAGACACAGTAAATACAATTGTCAGTCACTACGCGTTGCAGGATATAGGAATCCATGCTGTGGTACATTCCTGAGCGTGAAGGGTACTCAATTTGGGATTTCTTCCCATCCCTTGGATCGCTCGACAGCACGCTGCCATGCTGCCCAAGCTTTCTCCCTTTGAACCAATGAGGTGCGGGGTGCAAACTTTCTACTCCCGTTGGTGTTGACTTCAGCGAGCGTCTCCGGTTTCGAGAGATCCCATCCGAATAAGCCGATAGCAGCTCCGGCCAGCAGAGCAGAACCCAGTGCTGTCGACCTTTCAAAGGCTATTCTCAGCATTCAGTCACGCGAACTGGCATATAGATACTTACTCCCTCATCTCGGGCCGAATAACCTCAAAGCCCCCGATATCTGCCAAGATCTCCATACAGGCTTCTCCGTTTGTCATCCCCCCGTCAACCTTGAGATGTTTGAGGTCGGTCTTGGAGTCCAGTTTCATGCTGTCTAATATAGCTCTTGTTTGGAAGGCGTTGGCTTCTATCGCTGCACGCGCAATATGGGCGGGTGTGGTATATGATGATAATCCTATACATAGTCAGCTCTCCAAACAAGTAAAAAGGGACGATGTTCTTAACCGATGATTAGCCCAGCAGCCCCAGGATCCCAGTAGGGAGCCAATAGACCGGAAAATGCAGTCACAAAGTATATACCGCCGGAATCAGGAATGGATCTCGCCAGATCATTTATCTCACTCGCAGACTTGATGAAACCCATGGAATCTCGCAGCCTGAAGCCAGTCAGTCCAGTGTTACGTCTCGAACCACGACGCGAACCATTTGATGGCACTCCCTGCAACACCGACTACATCGCCAATGCCTCGATCAAGAGGACAGCAGGTGAGAGGATCGACTGCTTACCGCTACCCTCTAAGGCGTACACAGGAGTAGTGCCAGGACCAGGTTGGTACGCAACCTAACCAAAGTCTCAGTCTAGAGCTGAAGTTTGGAACAATGGCGACTACCGTGCTCAACAGGCCATGACTGCTCTGAACGATATCTCCACCCGTGCAAAATAGCAAGAATGCACCGGTCCCGTAAGTGCACTTGGCCTCTCCACTCTTCAAACATTTGTTCCCGACGAGTGCGCCTTGCTGGTCACCGACCAGACCGCCAATGGGTATACCTTTCAATGGACCGTCTGCAATGTGGCCGTAGACCTCCGAGGAAGAGACAAGCTTTGGAAGAATCGATGGCCGAAAGTCGAAAAATTTGAGCATTCTGCTGTCCCATTCCAACGTACGAAGGTTCATGAGTAGGGTCCGCGACGCGTTCGTCACATCCCCAACATGAATTCCTACAGCTGGCCCTCCAGTCAGGTTCTAGTACGTACGTCAATGACCAATCCCGGAAGAACGTTGCATCACCTACATATGCAACCCAAGATTCCACCGTACCGAAGAGTAGGTCGTCTTCCGCATGGGCTTTCTTGACCTCGGGATAGTTGTCTACCATCCACCGCAATTTGATAGCGGAGAAATACGTCGAGAGTCTTAACCCGGTTCTGACCGAGCACGATCAACGAGAGAATAGATACGGTGCGAGTCAAGCCTACATATCACGCAGTGCATTGAAACCCTCCTCTCCTTTCTTGAATTGACCTGGTGCGACTTCAAGCCCAGTATGTCCGAGCACCTGTTCGTAATGGGATACCAAGTCTCTCGTCCTCGAGTCGGTCCATACGATGGCCCTGCACAATGGCTTTCCGGTCCTGCGGTGCCATGCCACGGTCGTTTCCCGTTGGTTGGTAATACCTTTGAGAAAGAGTTCGGAATGGGAGGGAGAGCGAGAAAAACGCACTTTACGAACCTATCACCTTGATACTCTCTTTATCCCAACCGTTCTTCTCCAGGTCCTCGCAAGCGTTAATGATACAGGCCTCTGAAACCTTCTGTATTTCATCGGGATCATGCTCGTGCCATCTAAGTACTCGGTCGGAAATCGGCTCCTCGGATATCAGATGTCGGGACTCACCCTGGATTGGGGTAATACTGAGGAAACTCAGACTGAGATTGTGCAACGATGTCTGCGTGTCGATCAAAAATGATGAACCTGACGGAGCTGCAAAGACCATACGACAATATGAATCAGCGCCACGATCCGAGGATCACGACCTCGCTGTCACCAACATACAAACGGCGATCTTACGTTGTTCCACAATCCAGAGATCCTACGAACTCGCCTTGCTTAAGGCCAGTCATGATAATTAGAATGAAGAATAGGGATCTGTAGAGAGAGTCGGACTGGGCTGTTGCCTTATGTAGCGTTAGTGTAGGCCTTGAGCTTGAGCTAGCACCACTGTGATTCCGCAGTGTGACGGTTACCGGTCCGAGTCGGAGTCAGCGGAACACAACTTGTTAACATGGTGACCAGGATGGGAGACAAAGCAATGTATACAATGCTATACTATAATAGTTCAGAGAACCATCAACGAATCTAACTAGGCAGTGACTTCGAACTAGACATGTGCCTGCTATTGGAATATAATTCCTTCTCGGATTCGGTCCAGGCAAATACGGGAAGTGGGTGTGCCTCAGTGTTGAAAACCCACTTATCTAGCGGAACAATATCATCGTCCAAGAATAAGAGGTAGAGATACTTGAGCGTCTCAGCCAAGAAGTAACTGACGCCAGACGATGAGAAAGTGATCGTGCTAACGAATTCTTTTAACTTTACTGACCTCGGCATCGAATCTTGTAGGTTGGGACTTGCGGAGTGGACTCTGTCCACACTGGCATATCCGGATGGCGTCTTTGCGACGCGCTCAATAGCCTGGAAGACGCTCCAGCCTCTGTGCCGCCATTTGACGTTTCCAGTCGTCCGCCATAAGATATAAAAGGACTCAACGGTCTGCAAAAGATGGTCTTAACGACACGACTTCATGTAGGCGACAATTAACCACACACCTCGGGTCGCAGGTAATAAGCCGTATTCCTGATGCTATAATCCCTCGTGATCGTATCAATTTGCATTTGCTTCATGGTCTTTGCTTTTGGATTCGCAACCCATGGGTGCTTGTCGCCCACACCAGGTGGTGGTCCTACCTGACCATCCGTCTTCCATCTCCGCATCGCGTCCATCCACCTGGTTTCACCAGACTTACCAATACGCATGAGGAGGACATCTGGTCCCAATCCCGAGGGTTGATCTGCGTACGAAAGGTAACACATTTGTGCGATACCCTCAGCGGCCCAAATATGGAGATCTGCGAGGTTAAATTCCGCGAAGGCTTCGTATCCCTGACGGTATTTTGAAGGGAGATCATCACCAAGTTGAGTGATATTGATTCCGATAGTCTCGAGGTCATTTAAAGGAAGGAGGTGTGCTCCCAACGCCAATAGACCGGGGAAGAAGCAAGACAAGTGCTCGAAATTGTGCGAGGTTGCAGTCCTGTTCCCGTTGGTCGTTGAATCCGTGACGTAAAGTAGTCTACGCTGAGACGAGACATAAAGCAGATTGTTGATGACGTGAGTGGTAAATCTTAGGTCTTGAAAAGTGCAGTCAGAACGCATGCCCGGATCGTAGAGGAAGAGGCTGACACATTTCGAGATTAGCTTTATCTGCGCATGCAGTGAGCAGAAATTGCTTGAGGGTATATTCGTGCGCGCTATCAGCAGCGGCCCCGACCGATAGACGAGCTGGAGGCAGTGATCAGTGTATTCCGAAAGTCGACGAACAGGCCACGCACAAATTGTCGGCTTGCCGTCATTTAGATCCCAATAGGTTGGATACATGCCTCCCGACGAGCTGAGATTGTTGTTACGAAACAGATTGGTGACCGTTGTAGCCTATGACCATACTCAATGTCACGATGGGAACACGTGATGTCCAACACTGACACGATCGACGTGCGCTTTCTTTCCGGTAACTTTGCCTAGGTATGCATATTCCATCTGGAAGGATGCTACTTCAGCAAGCATGCCGGGGGTCAACTGTGGCGTTGTAGTCCCGCTGGAGCTAGAGGGGACGTTGATAAGAGGTACATGAAAACGAATGTGGACCTGGCGCACTTGTACGTGTTCACCGCAAATCGGGGAAATCCACTTGATGTATTGAAGGCCGGCGAAAGTTTTGTCGCAAGTTCATCTGCTTTGTCTCGCAAGATGTTGTCCGTGGATAGCGCGTAAGCAGACAAGAGACCACCCAGATAGCGAATGACCGTTTCGAAGAAGGGCACGTCGGTATTCTATAGGAGTGAGTCGGGCAGCGTGAGCTACTTGAAGAGAACGTACAGCTGGCAACGAAAAGTTGGTGGCAGTAATCATTGGAATGGCCCGCGCGTACTCGTCCTCTAGGCCCATTAGAAGCATGGTATCCAGGGAATCTACGGCAGTCACACCCCAACCGTTGAAGCTATTATGGACCAAGTCAACGTGAGTCATTCGTGGAACGGCAAAAAGCTTACTTGTCGATGCTTTTGTTCGAGACAGGCTGTAGTTCGTCGTGGGGGAAAGCATGACGCTCGTAGCCATGATAGGCGTGCAAGAATGCATTTTTCACTTGGGTGGCCCTGTCTGCCCAGATTGCTGGGGTTTCGGGGGCCCAAAAGAAGACGTGTTCTTGACGAGAGCTGAGCGTGTCAGTTGCCTTCAAATAGGTATAATAGAACGTCCACGACGCTACTGAGAGCGCGAGGACGAACGCGACATGACGGACAGTGATGCCGCGACGTGTACCCGGCAGGACGCGGCGGAACCTCATGAAAGTCTACCCTTCCAAGACTCCGTGGGAATTATCTAGATCCCACTTTGGACTAGCACTAACACGGTGACCTGCTACTTGGTAGCCTGGCAATCGACCTGACCAGCGCTGAACTCGTCCGACCGACATTCGACGTCTCTGTCGGCAATATCGTTGGCGAGGCTGAGTTTGAAATCCAGGGAAATATTCAACGAAATTGTGACCACGGAAGATCGCAATGTCGAGCTTCGACAAGGTCGTCAAATTGGCCTGCAAGCCAAAGCCTGCCCCTCCAAAGGCAAAGGTATGTCCACCTCCAATCTCGATTCTTCCCTACTACAGCAGTCTCGTCCCCAGTACCTAGATCCCATCATAGCCGCTACGTGGTCCGAAGATGGCGCCGTTTACGATGTCTGCAAGGCACTCGTCCCTCGTCTGCGGGAACCAAATGCCATTGTGCGCATCGAGTCCTCCTGGTCCTATTCTTACCTCACGTTTGGATCGCACAGGTCGTGTTCAAAGCGTTGATCGTCTTACACACCATGATTCGCAACGGAGCGACCGACAACGTCCTTTCCCACCTCTCCTCTTCCGAGCTCTTGCGTCTGCGTAATGTCTCTGCCGGGAATTGGGAAGGTAACCGGCATCGTCACTTCTCACCGCCATTCCACCGCTTATTACTTGTGCGCATAGGTTATAATGCACCTCAAAACATGCAACACTACGCGCTTTATCTGGACTCCCGCATACGGGCGTACCGTGAGCTGAAGCACGATGCAATTCGGGTTCAGGCCGAGTCAAATCGTGACCTGCGCCTCAACAACTCCATCGAAGAGGACAGGGCATACACCACAGCGCCCCCCAAAGCGTCATCAACCAAATCTAAAGTTCCACAAAGAAGCAAGACAGTCATAGGCCGCAAGCTTCGTATGATGACCGTGGAGAAGGGCTTGCTCAGGGAAACGAAAACAGTACAAACCATGATCGACGCGCTGGTGGAATGCCGGGTAAGCTTCACCACGTCCCTCAAATGCTGTCCTATGAAACATCCACGCTCAGTTCTATTTGGATGATCTGGAAGACGAACTCACTATCACTGCTTTGAGGATGCTCGTCAAAGATCTTCTCATCCTATTTCAGGCGGGTAATGAAGGCGTAATAAACGTGCTTGGTGAGGATCAAATCGTCATTTATATACTCGACTACCTCGTCCTCAATGAAGTTCAGAGCATTACTTCGAGATGTCAAAATACGATGCAGAGGAAGCCCTAGGCATCTATCGTAATTTCTGCGCTCAAACTGAGCGGGTTGTTGAATACCTTGGCGTTGCGAAGAAACTGCAGAATCTCCTGAATGTTCCAATACCCAACTTGAAGCATGTGGGTGGGGTCACACGAGTCGTGGAAATGATGTTAATACAATCACAGGCCCCAGTTTCTCTCGCGAGTTCACTGCAGGAGTACCTCAATGACCCTAACTTTGAGCAGAATAGGCTCGAGTACAAGGCAGGCAAGGCAGCTGGGGACAGGGGCTCTAAAGATCGTAATGGTGGTCCTTCGACTCAGGCACATAAAGGTACCGTTTCTGCCGACTTAGATTCGATCTTTATTCAATGTACCCCTATAGCTTCAACGAACTCGACGACTACCGAAACATCCGTCGGACCCCCGTCCCCAACCCCCACTGGCGCTAATAGCAAGCCTGGCGCCAATCATACTGCGGCAGACTTCTTCAGCTCCATTGAGGAAGAGCAAACACCTGTTTTTAATCCCGTTACTGGCAGGTGAGTTCTATTCTCGTATTGTTGGTATTTTCTTAACACGATATCCAGCCCTACCAGTAGTCAGTTCCAGCAGACGACGGCACACAACCCTTTCGTTCAGCGCCAGATGACTGGTGCTTTTCTTTCTCAGCCATTCGGTGGACAGGTTCAGATGCAACCTACTGGTTTCCCCTCTCCCTTGCCATTTCAATTCGCACAACCATTTCAACCGACTCAGCAGTTGTCAACGTCTCCGACCAACAACTTTACCACTCAACCACAGCAGGTTCCTCAGCACCGGCCATTCTCGACATTCGTTCCCCAACAAGCGACGGGCTTGCCATCTGGGCCGACCTCTGGATTTCTACAACCTCAACCCACCGGCGCGAATCCGTTCAGACAAAGTGTGCTTGTTCCGCAGGCAACTGGAATGCCCTCATTCGTGGCGCCGATGCCTCCACCGCCTCTACCACAAGCAGAGTACCTTTTCCAGTTGACGAATAACCCGCCATCCCAGTCGCCCGGACAACCTATGGCTCAGTTTGGGCAAGTCCGACAATCAGTAGAAGTACCCGCGCGCCCTGCGTCCACACCACTCGCCAGCGTTGTTGCCAACCCGTCATCTGCATCCCCTCCGATCGCGCAGCCTGTGAAATCGCACCAAACAGGTTCGCGCAACCCATTCGGTGTTCCGGTGACTCCGGCTCCGCCTGTTCCCAAACCACCGACCCTCTTGGAACTGTCCATGAGTCTTGGACGGCTAGGTGTAGATGGCAGTCAGTCAGTACCTCAATCGCACTCGACTGCTGTCAGTAGTCAACAAATACAAGGCACTACCACAAAGATAACGGAATCAACTTTCTCAGCTATCGCGTCTTCATTTGCATTCACGCACAAACTCGAAGAGACTCCTTCCCTCAGTAGCGATCTGAACCGCCTTGGTTCACATCCTCCCAGTTCTCGTGTGGTTTCCACAAACACGAGTTCAAGTGCCTCGGATTTACTCTTTCCTTCCCTGTCTTCTCAAACCACCAACTTCACTGGCTCTTCGCATACTCCCTCAATCCCGACGACCGGTCCTATCAAATCCCATTCCACTGGTTTCGGTGGGGTAAAGCCGTTCAAGCCCACTTCCAGTTTTGGTGCATCATTGTTAGAGACCCTTCCCCCCATACCTCAATCTGGTGCTACAACACCCGATCCGAGTGCACATACAACTACTCATTTGTCCACACCCTCATTGCCCACGAACACTACCCTCAACGGATCTGTCTACGCGTCCACCGTGGGCAAAGACAACAGTATATTTGGTACCATCAATCCCCAGCCAACGGGAGCACCTCTCCCTTCACAAAGAGTAAATGGAGGCTCTACACCTGGCGTTGGTCTCCGCCCTCAAGCCACTGAGGCTCTCGGCGCTGCGAACCCGTTTAGAGCGACGATGTTTGCCACAACGTCCGCACCACCACCAACTGTATCCAGTGCACTCACGTCTTCTACATCCACACCACTGTATGGAGGGCTCAGCAACGGAACCGGCGTCTTTCCTGGGTTTGGTTCTGGGTTTGGACATGGTGCTGTCGGTCCACCTCTCACTCATCTCGGTCGAGACGGCACGAATACGCAGCAAAATGCAGGAGCCTCTTTAATCTAGTCTTATGAGGCGTATCTTTCCCTGTTGTCCTGCTCACGACTCTCCTTTGGCCAATCGATTATGAGTTCATTGGAGAGCCTTTTTTCCCTTTGCTACAAGGTCACTATGAGATAGCGATTTCAGTCCAGATTCGAGGGACCTGATTTTCTTCGGAGCCACTTTCTTTTCCAGTTACTTTTCCAATGCAGTGTAATCTAAGTACTAGGTACCTATCCACACTCTCTTGAATACCCCATTTTCAATTTCATGTAGTCTCACTAACGCGTTCTACGATTGACAATGTTCGTTGAGATGGCACAACACTCGTAATCAAAGGTAAATATCACGCCCGCGTCATCACGGACGCGTTTGGATGCTAGTAATCCACACAACTTGACCTTGAACGAGTTACACCAAACCGATGGCATCGTCAGTCCACTTTTGCGTTCCCTACGTCCTTGAATCTCATATACCTTGTCAGTGATTCTCATCCGACTACAGACGTCCCAGCTGGCGCCGACGCGTCTCCCACAATGACCGTCGAGACAGCGCTCGAACACGCTCGACGCGCCTATGCGCTCAAAAAATACGAACAAGCCGTCGAACACTACGCCACGGCGCTCGAGTTGCAGTAAGTCCCACCACCCTGCGTGCCCGGCGCATCCAGTGATAACGTTTGCGGTCTTGTTCCTGTAGGACAAAGAAACACAAGGAAGACGCGCCCGAAATGGCAGATTTGTATTTCTCGTACGGGAAGGCGCTTTTGGAGAACGCGATATCGCAGGCGTCGGTGTTGGGGAAGGAGCCTGAGCCTGGTCCACAAGGCGAAGAAGAGAAACGTAGGACGCCACTCATTCTCTGTCACGATCTCTGACACATAGTTGCCATAGGACCGAGCAACGGACCTATTCTCGAGTTTGGGGATGAAGGTGAAGGGGAGGAAGAGGGTGGAACGGTCGATCTGTTGGGCCAGGCTGCCAGGGATCCCGAGGAGAGCGACGAAGAAGAGGAGGAAGGCGAGGAAGGCGAACCAGAAGACGACTTCAATGCCGCTTGGGAAGTATTCGAACTCGCTCGTGGTATATACGAAAAGGGCGACGAGGGCGACGATGGAACCAAGCTGAAGCTGGCGGATACCTACATTGCTCTTGGAGACGTGTCGTTGGAGACCGGTGCGCGCCCAGAGCTACGTCACGACTAGGTAACTGACGCCTACCTTCAGAAAAGTTTGACCAGGCAATAACGGACTACTCTGCCGGTCTTGCCCTCAAGGACGACCTCTTGCCATTGTCTTCACGGCAGATTGCCGAAGCTCACTACAAGTTGAGCATGGTCCTCGATCTGACTTCCGGACGGCTCTCGGACGCCATAGAACACGTGGAGAAAGCACTTGAAAGTGTCCTGGAGCGAATCCAGGAACTGAGAGATGGGCTTAAAGGCGAGTTGCCCCCTGCCCCAGTTGTGGACCGAGCAGACAAGAAAGGGAAGGGGAAAGAGGTACCCTCACTATCATTGGCTGGAGACTCCGTGCGGATTATGTCGAAAAGCCAAATGGAAAGCGAACTTCAGGAGATGGAAGGTCTAAAAGAGGATCTTGCCTTGAAGGTCTGTCGAGCCGTAGGAGCTCCCAGCGTGCTCTGGCTAACTAGCTCTCCCCCAGGTCGACGAACTCAAGACGACGCCGAAGGCGCCAACAGAATCGGCTCCTTCTCAAGCTGCAAGGGCACTTGACCAGGAACTGAACGCGACTTCAATAGCTGTGCCTGGTCAGCCAGCCCTTGTCCACGATCTGACGTCCATGGTGAAAAAGAAGAAAAAACCACTCGAAACCGAGGGCGGTGCAAAGCGGAAAGTCGATGACGACGAAGATAGTCCCACAACGAAGAAAGCCAAGCTAGAGGATGACACTATATCGTCGTGATCATGTCCTAGAATTTACAACGCATACATGACGATGCTCAAAATGGGACGGTAGATGTTTTTATGGGAGTATGCTTATATCTTTTCTTACCCTCCGCCACTCCGAACTCCCCCACAATATGTCCCTTCTTGTCTTTACTCCGCATCATATACTTGTAGATCACCAGTCCCTCGAGTCCTACAGGACCCCTCGCGTGTATCTTTCCTGTGCTGATACCCACCTCTGTGCCGAAGCCGTATCTGAAGCCATCCGCGAAGCGCGTGCTGGCATTGACAAATGTCCCAGCAGAATCGACGCCACGACAGAACTTGGATCCATCCGCTTCTGACTCGGTCACTATCGCATCGGTGTGGTGTGAGGAGTAGGTGTTAATATGATGGATCGCAGCGTCGAGCGAGTGGACGGATTTGACGGACAAGTTCAAGTCGAGGTGCTCCGTACGATAGGTTTGCTCATCAGAACCGACGATGCTGTTCGGATGGGTGCGAGCAACGGACTCAGGAATCGCGGAAAGGGTTTCTTCGTCACAGATGAGTTGTACGCCAGCATTCAGCAGGGCAGACGCGACCTCTATCCAGAGTGTGGGCAATAGACATCTGTGGACCAGCAACGTCTCCACGGCATTACACGCAGAAGGGTAATCAATCTATATTGCTTCCACGTCAACATCTCGCTCGGGAAACGGGTAGATTGCAACCAACCTTGGAGTCTACCACGACGCGCACGGCCTTTTCGGGGTCGGCGTCTTGGTGCAGATACACATGACAGAGTCCGTCTGCGTGTCCCATGACGGGAATTCGTGTGTGGTTTTGAATATTTCTGACCAGTTCGTTGCTGCCCCTCGGGATGATGAGATCGATGAACTGATCGAGCGACAGCAATGCAGAGACTTCTGCTCTGGTCTGGACCGTCTGGATGTAGGTCGCCGGCAGCGACGACTGCTTTAGGCCTTCTGAGATAGCCTTGGCGAGTTCCACGGTTGTTCTGTTGGACTCTTTTCCTCCTTTGAGGATAGCGGCGTTCCCTGTTCGCGGGTGTTCGACATATGCTACGAAAGAACTCGAAGCGAACTGCTCACCAGATTTGATCGCCAAGGCTGCTATATTAACGACGACTTCCGGACGCGCTTCAAATATGACCAACAGGACGCCGATCGGACACGAAACGCGATAAAGCTCCAAGTTGTCGTCGAGTTGGGAAGCATAGGAGACGATCCCGGTGGGATCAGGAAGTTTGGCGACGTCGGTAACGCCGTTGACCATCTGTTCCCATTTGCCGGGTTTTCCAAGGTCCAAACGGCTCAGCATGGGCTTTGACATGCGGCCAGCGTCCACCTCCCGCTGGGCGTCCTTGATGTCTTCTCGGTTAGCGCTGAGGATGGCATCTTTGTTCTTGTCGAGCTCGTCGGCGATGATTTTCAGTGCGGTTTCGCGGGTGCTGGAGGGAAGCAATTGCGAAGCCTCGAAGGCCGCCTTGGCGTCTCGGGCAAGGGCTTCCACGTAGTTTACAGAGTCAGAGATAAATGCCATGAAAGACTTTAGGGACTAGATTATCCCGATATGACTGCTCTTTCCTTGTCAGATCGGCAAGATAACCTTGGAAGTTGAATACGGGGACTTGAGAGACCCGACCCGAAGATCATCCCTCTGGTGCTTCGTTTCCATCCAACGGTGATCCATATGTACACGGCGGCGATTCGTTGCCACTGATGGCGGGAGGACAATTGCAATGATCCAGCGCCATGTGAGCTCTTCCCTGATCGCTTCCATATGTAACCAAATAACAATAGCGGCGGTTGACCACTACACAATAGTCCCGTCGCATCATGTACCGGGTATAAAAGGCCGCACGTAAAAGGCTCACCTCACCTCACCGTCACCTTCGCAACTTATTAGCGTTCGTTACTCTCCTCGCCATGGGCTTGAAGTCATGTGCGATTCTTTTCTCCCCTGCGCTTGCCCTCGCCTTGTCGGCAAATGCTCAGTCTGGTACTACTACACCCCCTAGCAGCTGGCCGCAGGTTTATCCTGGCATGCCCAGCGGCAGTGATTATAGTCCGGAGTGGCAGGCCTGTGCGTCCACGTAACGTTCAGCCCCTTGTTCAACTTACGCAATACCATCTGCGCAGACTTCCAAGTGACTAACAGCCTTCCCAACGTTACATGGCCCCTGGCCCGCAACTGGGCTGGAAATATTCCTGTCCAGAGAGTGGGTCATCCCAATGACACGCTCTTCTTTTGGGCATTCGAGTCGTCGAACGGCTCCTTCACCGCTCACAGTGACGAACCGTGGGGTATCTGGCTGAACGGAGGGTGAGTTTCTGCGCTCCGACGCTTTCCCTGGTCAATCCATCGTATTTCCACAGCCCCGGTTCTTCCAGCCTTGTCGGGCTTTTATTTGAGGTCTGTCTCATCGTTTTGGCGTGTCAATTCGTGTCGCTAGACTCACATTCGACGCAGAATGGCCCTATTCGAATCGCGAACGATTACTCACTGTTCGAGAATCATTATGCTTGGACCAACGTGGCTGATTACGTGTGGATCGACCAGCCAGTGTATGTTGCTTCGTCATCGTGGTATCAAGTCTAACAGATGTATCCACAGTGGAACTGGGTTCAGTACCGCCGACTCAAATGGCTATGGTAAGTGTCCTGACGGTCCATGTCCTAGATCAATGCTGACTTTGCGCCAGTATATAACGAGGACCAAATGGCGGCAGATTTCGTAAGATTCGGCCATTCTCTCGGTGGTCAAGTGCTCATGCATCACTCAGATGGGCTTCCTGGAGAATCTCGTCAAAGTATTCCCAAACCTCGCAACCCGTCCCTTACACCTCACGGGTGAGAGCTATGCTGGAGTGTACATAGTGAGTACTACCCCACCCTGAGAAGATCCGTGCATGTAACATCCCTCCAGCCTTACATCGCCAAGGCTTACTTTGAAATGGATAACCCTCCTGTCAACCTTGCAAGAACTGCCATTGGCGACGGGTCGATCGCATCTGGCGAAGTCTTCCAGCTTTTACCTGTGGTCAGCGTTTTAGAAACCTATCCGCAAGTCATCGGTTACGATACAGAAGTCTTGGAGTACTTCCGCCAACAGTGCGTCAAGTGATATGTAGCGACGTTGGAGTGCTGATCTGTTTTCTAGGACTTCTCTCTGTGGTTACGATCTTACCCTCCAATATCCTCAACCCGAGCCGTTCCCAACCCTGACTTATACCCCCGGCAATGATCCCAACACGTCTGCCGAATTTTCAAAGAAATACAGGACGAAGCTTACAAAGAAAGAGTTGATGTTAGAAGCTCAGAACCGGTTTGCCACCAAGCTCACTAAGCGAGATGGGGCTCTCTCAAAACGCGAGCGGATCCGTGCACGCGAAGCATGGAAGCGCAGCCTTGCCGGTCGTGCAAATGGAACGATCGACCCCTGGTACGGTTGCGATCTGTATGACGAAATGATCGACTACGCTGTGAACTTCACATTCCCTTGGTGTACGGCGCTCTTATACCATATTTATATAACCATTTACTGACAGATTTGTTATGCAGCTTTGAGTCAGAGCTCAGGGGGTACGTTCGATGTTTACAATGTCCCTGATGCTTTGAGCCCCGAAGCACCTATGGATGCTTCCGTCTTCCTCAACGGTTTGTCCTAGTCATTTAGCGATGACATACTTACCGATGGTCCTTCTCCAAGACCCGCGAACTCGCGCTGCGATCCATGCTCCTACAAACGCAAACTGGACCGAGAGCATCACCTATCCGTTCGGCAATAGTAAGCATCTGTCCGCATATCCTAGCCCTGTATTCAACATTCCATCCATAGATTACTCCAATATTGACCCAAGTATGTTTCATTCCTTCCTTCGAGTCTGATCCAAGGTTATTCAAGCGACTCTTTTCCAGGCGTCGTGTAGGTCCTGTGATGCTTAGTCAATTCCTCGTACTGAAGACAGACTAGGCCAATGGCGTTCTTAAGCGATCTTGCGACGAATGCAACAGCGCATAACATGACAGTAATTATATATTCTGGAAACGACGATTCTCTCATCCCCCATCTCGGTTCCCAAAGTAAGGTCGCCTATCATGCCCATTGCAACATGACTCACGTTTTCCTACAGTAACCATCCAGGTGCGATTTCATGAACATCCACAGGAAATCATGGTACTTATTATTTTCGTTCCATAGAATACGACATTCGGTGGTATTCGTGGCTTCACTCGCGAGCCACAGACGCCATGGTACAACGACGCCGGCGAATTCGCGGGCATTGTCCATCAAGAACGCGGTTGGACGTACGTCCTTGCCATACACGCAGGACATCTCCTCGGTTACACCAACCCCGTTTCCGTTAGTTGACACTAGCCCCGATCATCTTGCACTGTCTGACGCCCTAGCTGCAGGCCTTCACGCTCGTCCGGGAGTTCATCTTTGGCAACAACCAAACGGGCCTCGTCACACAGACCAAGTCCGGCTCGGTCGACGTCGTCGGCGGAGAGGAGCCCACCCTTGCCAATGAAATCGTCGCCGGTCAAGCAGGCATCTACTACGGCTCCGCGACGACCGTGTCCACCTACTACTTCCCGACCGCCACTGTGAAAGCATGGAACGAGTTCGTCGCAACCGCCACTCCTCCACCGCATCGCGGCACGTCCAAGTCGGAACGCCGGGCGAGCTCGGGATGCGCGATCAAGTCAAATTTGATCGTAGTGGGACTCGTCTTGGCGATCGCCTGCATGTCCTAGACGCATACGTTACTTTTTTTCACTCCTCTCATTTTCCAGTTTTCTCATCAGCGGGTTTATGGGAACGGACTTGCGTTACAATGGGTATTTTTTTCAGTCGCATTCATGATTGCACGACTTGCCGAAGAGCAGTTCATCTTTTATTGTTATTGTGGTCACCACGAGTTTATTGTTGCAGTGCATACTGGTCCTTGCACTTTCCCTTCCATTGTTTTACAATCATGCACTCTCTCTTGAGTTGCTCTGTCATGATAGAGTTTAGAAATGGTGATCGGACAATGTCTTCAGGTGGCGCACGATATTTTACTTTCTTATTCGCATGTACATACTTTCGGTTGAGCACACCTTTGACGAGCATAATATCAACATTGCAATACTGCCTAAGGTTTCTCGACGGCAGTGAGACACAGTACATACAGACCGATTCTGCCAACACCCAAGTTCAAGCGCTCGTCATCAGTCAATATTCAATAACTAGTGACCAGATATACTCCACATTGAATAGGTGACCTATCAAAGCAAAATTCTTAGATAGATACTAGATTGTGCTTAGCTCCATTGCAAATGCCACAGCCAGCTTCGAAAACTCCAACATGTGATCGAACGAAAATTCGCTCGAGATGTCAATGCGACTGGGGAAAAAATCGGTAACAATCGATGAATTCGTACAAGAACTCACTCTCTGCTCGAGTGGATATTGTTATGGTTGGCATTTTCGAATGAAGACTCTATAGTACGATGAGTAAGACGCACACATCCAAGTAAAAGTCACATTACCAATGGTAAAGATGGATGGATATCCGGCCTTGCTCCAAGATGCGCTATGGCGTGAAAATGAGCATTAGATGTGAGAGGTACAACACCATACATACTGGTCCGAACATGCGTAGCCACATTTGGTCTCGGCATAAGGGATAGATAAGTAGGTATCAACGAGTTGCGTGTTATACTTGGTCAAGCTAGGAACCACATCAGCCTTCTTAGACAAAGGTTAAGCGAAAATGACAATTACCTCTCGTCTACAAAGTCCACGATTACACCAACTTCCTCCTTCGTACCCCGCTTGACCCAAGCAGTCATGTCAAACTAACAGCAATGAGTTTGAGAGCAAAGCAAAACGTTTTCGACCATACCTGACTCATTGCATAAACTTTCAGACCCCGAGCTGCATAGGCCTGAGCTACCGCCTGTGATCCGAGTAACCCACCCTCCTGTAGAGCAAATAAGCCCCCGATGACAAACTTCCTAAAGAAACACACCTCTGCAGAGTACCAATGGAACTCGAGTGGTCTTTCCGGAACAAAACCGGATGCCAGGAGTGAACGGTAGGACTCAAGGATGGTGACCGTTCCCGAGCCGTCATCGTCAGCACCTGAATAAACGTTGAAATATTATCTATCAATGCATATCAACACTGACCTGGGGCTGGTAGGAAAGGCCACATGTTGGTGCTGTCGTTATAATAAGTATCATTTTGTCACATAAGCAAACTGCTTACCTGTCTTGATGAGCGCCGACAATTACAATCCTGTCGTCTGTCTGAGATGTACCATTGATTCTAGCAATCTAAAAACTGAATGGCAGTTGTGTAAACAGCATAGGACGCTCCTTACGATGGTATTCTGGCCCCAAGAGTGTTCAAATTCCTCTACTGTGATGGAAGGCCGCAACGAGGGTGGCGCGTTCTCATCCGTAACCTGCAAAAGGTTCAATTAACGACACATCAGCACATTAAACGATGGACCATACCTCGTTCACTTTTGACAATAGCCATTGCTGGCTTCGTCTCCCGTCCTGCACATTCGTTAGCACAAGCACCGCGTAATTGGATGTCGCGGCAAACCTCGCTACGATAGTCTAGCAAACCACAATGATCAGCACCAAAGAGCAAGGTCAAATGAACGACTCGTACACCGCGTGCGGAAGCTGGAAAACGTCTCAAGATTTTCCCTCGGTCCCGCAGTCGACAGAGCGTCAATGACCTTGGTCACTTGCGCTTGCAACCTCGGTGGTGCATAGGAGACTGCTTGGCTGGCATTGAGAAACGTTTCAAAGTCCCATCAACCACATACCAGTCTCTTGTGTCTTCACACGGGCAAAAGCTTCAAGGTTAGGCGTATCTGTGCTAAGACACGCCGTCATCCCACGATACCCACGGAAACGAGTTAGAGCACATACACATCGAAGAACTTGACTCCATTTGCCTTTGCTTCGATCTAGTTCGGCAGTAATGGTGCGTCAGTTCGATACGCTGTTTGACGCGGTCCCGGACGCACCTTTTCGAGCTCTGTCATGCGCACGGGGTCTTTTCCTTGCATTTGCACCAACCGCACCTCGTTGAGATCGAGACTGAATCCCTCCGTTGAGCTGGGACTCGCGTCAAAGGTCTGGCCATTGAGGATGACCTGTGGGGCATTCTCGGAGCCATACAACGTTGGAAGAGTGGCAGCGAGGGATCCCCCGACGACGGGGAGCAGCAGGAGAATGGGTTTCATCGTGAACGGGGTTACGACGCACTCTGGAGTGCTACTTTAATACTTATGTAGGCAAGGTAAGAGCCGGGACAAGCTGAGATCAACAAGGATAAGCAGGTCCAAATTGAGCCCACTGAAGACCTCTTTCGAAATTCAATGTACCGTAAGTATGTTGTAACGTTTACTTCAAACCGGGGTTCTTTCGCTTTCCATCGCGGACTTTCAGGGGTGTTGACGCTCATAAGTAGTTCAAGTTGACCACTATATTTCTCGCTGGTCTCTGAGCAGCTCGTATTGAAATATTACTACCGATCGTTGGTTTCGCGGCTCGGACAAAGAACCGCTAGACACTCACATCCTCTCCACGTTGTTACACAAGGCAAGACATTACACGGCCGAGACAAAAATACAATACACAAACTTGGATGGATGACCTCGACACGAAACAGGTAAGAGAACCATTCGTAAAAAGACAGCGTTGGTTGCGTGTCGCCTTCAAAAGTGCTCCGAGAGCCGGTACGGATAAGCCGAAAACGAAGAAGACGTGTCCGAGAAACCCGTTCTTGTCTCGTGCGCATTGCTCCGTTTCGGTTCCATGTTCCACTGACCCGACCTGAGGATCCAAGAAGCTTGACGACGACGCTTGATCGCGGCCCGACGCATAAAGTATCGAACCAGGAAGAAGATCATCTGGTCAGGTTCAGAACAAGGCGGGTGATATGTCCTAAGAAAAAGTGTCATACCGCAATGACGGCGCACAGGCCCACAAAGGCAAGGGCGGTGGCGGCGGCGGCGGCGGCGGCCAACTGTTTATGATTGGTGGGCGTGACTGACTCATTTGGCTGGGCGCCTGGAATCAGCGAGTCGACGACAGGGATATGGGTAACTCGAGGAAAGATGCGCTGGTTCGATGCACTGGTAGTTATTCGATATCAATTACACGACAGATAGATTTGGATATAGACATACTTTGTAGGCGGATACGCTGGAGTATTCGAATCATTTACGCGTGATCTTCTCGCTTGACCCATGGTGCAAAGAGCGTGCACGTCTCGTAGAGCGGCGAGGACGAACAGAAGGACGCGCACAGACAGCTCCAGTGGAGACAAAAGATGGCAAAGCCCAACGGTTTTGTGTCGGCGGGTTGGAATGCATACTCTGGAATTCAAACAAGTCACGAACTCGTAGCGGGTTTTGTCACGGGTGTGGCTCTTGCGTGTTATTCAGGTCACTGATGCCTCCCGTTAACCATATTATACTGCAGGTTCAGATATTGCCCACAGTGGTACGGTTGGGAGTGATGTCAATGTCTTGGTAGCCCTGCGATGAGAAAGTGGGGGATTTGTAGCGAGCATCTCTCCCGGTGCGAACAGGGTAACCTTCACTGGCTCTGTCGACGGCGTCACTGCGGGCCTGAAACATGGTTTTTTGAGTGAGGATTGTGTTAACCTAGCCACCCGCAACCTTGCGTTCGGTTCGCCAAGACTGAGGATTACACAATGTAGATGCTGTGCAAACAGTGTGGCTGAACTATACAGTTCACCGGCGATCCCCGAGGACGCCAACTCCTCCCCGATATTGGCACAGCGACCACCTTCAAGACTCACCGCCGCCCTTCAACATGGCAAGTCCCCTTCACCTCATCGTAAACCGCCGGGCTTATCCAGTTTCCAGACCAAACGCACTCGCAAAGTCGGCGTGACCGGAAAGTACGGCACCGTGCGTATCATTCTCAATCCAGTGCATTCGTTCGGCTCACTTTGCGACGGTAGCGTTACGGTGCCTCCCTGCGAAAGCAGGTGAAAAAGGTGTGCATTTTACTGGCATCTGTGGAGTGTCATGGCCGACCGTGCATAGATGGAAGTGACACAACACGCGCGTTACACTTGCACATTTTGCGGCAAGGCAAGCATCTCCTTTCGCTGCTTATAATGACGTTTGACCATTGAGTCCAACAGGACTCTGTCAAGCGTACGGCAGTCGGCATCTGGCACTGCCGTTCGTGCAAAAAGACGATCGCTGGCGGTGCTTGGACAGTGGCGACAACTGCGGCCGCTACAGTGCGGAGGTGAGCATACCTGCCGTCTGAATAATCTTGTACTCATCCTCGCGTAGCACCGTTCGTCGTCTGCGTGAGCTGACAGAGGCATAGGGTTCATGGGTTCTCCTCTTCATACTTTCATCCCGTGTCTTACATATGTACTTCACCCAAATAACCATGCCTCGTGTCACTCGTTGCGATGGAACATGCAAAAAATACATTTATTTCAACGCGAACAGAAGCAAAAATCAGTACGAAACGAAAATGCATGCATATCACGGATCATCTTCTAAAGTGGGGCCACCGCCCTCTTCCTCGTCACTCGCATCCTCATCCTCCGCAGTGGCGTCTTCATCACTGTCGTCATCACTCTCTTCTTCGCTCTCATTGAACATGAGAGATATGAACTCATCGCCAAGCTGGGCATCTTGGACAGAGATATGCTGTGAACTCGCCGTATTGTTAGAGGCATGATCAGACCGAGAGATGACCGCGGGTGCGGTCGACGCCGACGAGGGAGCACTAGTCTTGGTCGTGTTTGCTGAGATCGGCACTTTGCGGTTACGGTTTGCACGAATGACATGCGGAAGCTTGCATCCCTTGGTCGTACAAGTACCCTTTTCCGCAAAGTCTGGACATTCCCGGACATGTTGCATCTGACAGTCGAGACCTTTGGAACAATACCCGAGGACCGCAAAGTCGCGACAGACGCCATGTCGCTGGCCCACGCGAACGTGAGGGAACGGACAATTCTCCCGTGTACATCGCCCGTTGTTCGCAAAATGAACACAGAGGGGAGTACGTTCCGGAATAGGGTCATGGGAGAGATTGCAAGTCTGGGCGGTGTTGGGACAGTTGCCATGCAAAAAGTTCCAGCAGATCGCGATCTTGCTGGGGTCGTGCTGGTACATACAAGTGAGACCACGGCTGCAGGCACCTGAGCAGCCGCGGTATAGACAGGGGCCGTCTGTGTTGAGGATAAAACATTGGTGTTTAACAATTGGAGACGCACCCGTCGTGGTAAAGCGGGGGCATGGTTTGTTGAGATATTTCATGCGTTTGTTGGGTTGGCGGCCTCTGTAATAGGCAATCAGATTTGAACCGTTGGAGGGATGTTGATGGTGGACGGACTGTGTTTGCCGACGGGTGTTGTCGAGGGTCATGTTGCGGTTCCTTGGTCGGTGTGGCTGGGGACGAGAAGATACCTTTAGTTTGTACCCCCGGTGTACAGGGAGGCGGTGTCCATGTGTTGTCCTTGAGAAATCCGTTGGCTGGGGTATCGGCTTGAAGGGGACTTTGGCGGGTGCTGAAGGCGGCTTGGGAACTAGAGGGGAAGGGTCATATAGCCCGTTTGGCTGCAAACGGTTGGACGAGACTCACGGCCCTTGCGAACGAGAGAGCGAGAGGACGATTCGAAGGTGACCCCGTCGATGACAACATCGCGGGTCGAGAATGGGGCCTGCGTTGATCTTGCATATGAACGGGGTCGCTGCTGGGTCTGCTTGTGCTGGTTGATTGCGCCTGGGAGCTCGTCAGCGATGTTGAGTGACGTCGATCACGCTGAACGTACCTGCGAGACGGGCGATTTCTGCCTTGAGCGCTGTGTCGGACGTCGCGGCCATTGTGGGGGGAAACGAAGAGGGGACGAGTGTTGGTCATCCGCTTTTATCCTCGTTTGGAAATCAACCATCACCACATTACAAATGTCCTTATTGTATCGCTGGCTATTCGTTCTCTTCGCTTTCTCGTATCTCCTCTGGCTCACCACAAACAAAACGTCAACGCACGGACCATCCGCCATCGCCCCCTTTGTTGAGGACCACTCGTTGACCGTCGTGTTGCCCGTCGTCCAAAGCACCCTGGCCAGCTTGGACCACCTGCTCGCACCCTTGCTTGAGCCCTCAACGGTTTTGTACCAAGTCGCGATCGTTTGTCCCCATTCACTCGTTCCAGACATGCATCGCAAGCTCCGCATTGTTTTCTCGAATGTCACACATGGCCATCCCCGAGTGTTCCTGTATCCGTGGTCTAGTCGCATTGATCACCACCAAGCCTCGCTCGACGTCACCGCCCGAGTAAAGACGCAGTGGGTCCTTCTTCTCGATGAACACGGTCTCAACCATGTCGCCAAGTGCGACAAAGCATATCTGGTCCACCCGCGTGCGGTGCATCTGCCTGTTGGACCACGCGGATTCGCGGGATCGTCTTCCAATTGGTCTCAGCTCACGCCCTCCGACCACATACAACCAGCTGCGTTTCTTATTCCTCCCTTTGTCTCTCCCACCAGTCTCCTGGCGAGTGCACCTCTCACCTCCTCTCCGTCCTTGGTTTGGTCCGCACTAGGAAATCACGTTGCACAGTCGACTCTCGGTTTGTTTGGCGGCATCGTTATTGGTACGGATATCTTGGATAGAGCGGCTTGTAACTCCACGACGACCTCTCCAGACAAGGAATCAGACGACGACCCGGATTCTCGCATTTTCGCTCACCTTGGTTCCTTCCCTATATCTCCCAAAGGATTCGTTGTTTTGGCATTCCCCCACAAAGAGGACCTCAAAAACTTTCTTCCAGCGACATGCAAGCTCCGTCACCAAGGGTATACCGTTTTGGCCCATCTTTACAACGAATCTGAGTACTCCGGCGTTGTTATCGAAAAGAACTGTGTTGTACCCTACTTTCAACGTTCGACAGTCATTACCAGCTTATCCGACTGGCTCAACTCCTTTGGATCCGCACCCGACATCGTGGTTGGTTTGGACCATCAGGACCTCGTTTCGTCAACCTTCTCATTGATTCTGGAACAACCCCCCTTTCTCAATACTACCCTGATAAGGCTTCCCCGCCCCATCTTGCAATACACCGAATGGATTGGTACCTTGACCCTCCATGAACTACGCCGTTCGTCCACCCTCTCCCATAGACTAAGCTCCTACTACTTGTGAAATCCAGATTGGAACGTTCCCGAAATCACACTCAGCATCATCACGAATAATCGGCCGCACTCACTCCAGCGTCTGCTTGAATCGATCCAACGTACGCTATTCTACGGTGACAAGGTTAATATACGTATCAACATGGACCAGACTTCTGACCCACAAACGATGCACATCGTGCATGAGTTCGAATGGCCGCACGGTGATGTTTTTCTCCACCATCGCGTCCTCCACGGTGGCTTACTCCCCGCTGTTGTCGAGTCATGGTACCCACACTGCGACGACTCCTATGGTCTATTACTCGAGGACGACATCGAACTGTCACCTCTTGCTTATGCATGGATCAAAATGACCCTCTTGCGTTACAAGTTCTGTTCTTTTTTACCCATACTTTGCATGTCCTAAATGCCAGCTAGATACGGCGTGTCCAACCCCTCTTCCTCCAAGCTCTTCGGAATCAGCCTCTACCAGCAAAAAATCATCGAGCTCCGCCCAACAGGCCGCCAACGCTTCAACGCACGCACGCTCTTCCGCGCCGCCTCCCTCGCAGACCCGTCCACCCCGTACCTCTCCCAAATCCCCTGCAGCTGGGGTGCGCTCTACTTCCCCGCACCCTGGCGCGCCTTCCACGCCTACCTCGCCCTGCGCCTCTCCCAATCCAGCCCCGCATTGCAGCTCGACCGCCCGATCGTCCCCGGGGTGCGCTCCAACCGCTGGACAAAGTCGTGGAAAAAGTACTTTATCGAGCTCGTTTACTTGCGCGGGTACGTTATGCTGTATCCCAACTATGACGATTTCGTGTCGTTGTCGACGAACCATCTCGAGGTGGGGTCGCATGTACGGGACGAGCCGGGGGAGGTGTACGAGAGGAAGAAGCAATGGTTTTCGCTCCCGTTGATGCGGATCGAGGGGGCGTTGGCTGGCGGGGACGCTGACGCCGGCCCGAGGTTGTTGGACTTGCCCGGAGGGGCGTTGCCTGACTGGGATCAGCTACCCGTGTTGGATCTCCTGGGAGAGCTTTCTTCGATGAAGGAGATCCAGCGGCGGGGCGACGAGCGGAGGCAGGAATTGGATGTATGCGTGGACGTTGAGTCCCTTCCTGCGAGTGTACAAGACCTTTTGTGCCATGTTTCTCTCTAGCTTGTCAATGTCGAAAATTGTATGTTATATACTACCGATGGAGGTGCAGCAAATTGAGACCCCCAAAAACCAAAGCGATTTACATAATTCGTACAATTCCTGGAGCGCAAGATACTTTTGTCCTCCTAACTACCACGGAACGATACCGAAAACATACCAGCTCATAGAATACGTGCCACAGAAAGGAGAGAGCGGGAAAGGGAGGCATCCAACTGCAACTCGCGGCGAACTAGCCAAAGAAAAAAAAACTGTTCCACGAGTCTAGATCGTAATCTGCGAACTATCCAAGCCCAACGCGTGCAAAAACAAATTCACGTTGGCTAGCTTGGCTTCTCTGTCCTCGTCGTCCACCATGCCCCAACCCTTTTGCGCGCTCGCCACGTTTTCGAGAACTTTTTCGCGCAGACCAGCGACCAGCGTGGACTGCTGTTCCGGTGAAGCGTGGAGCGCCAGGGCAGCAAGGAATTGCCAGACGGGCTGGTCGAGCATCTCGGCGCCAGGTGGTTGCGGAGGCGTGCGACCATGGACGTTGTGTTGCGTGGGCGTAGCGGCAAGCTGGAGGGCGCGTCGTGTGGAGGGGAAGAGCAGGAGGAAATGAGGTGCGAGCAGTTGGAACAAATGGTCAAACATGAGCTGCCTGGTAAACAAAATCAGATAGATCTTTGTGGCATGGGACGTCGAAGTGCGCACCATTGCTCAGCGTCCTCGGTCGTAAGTACCTCTGTCTCTGGGCCACCGTTAATTCCCTGCTTGATGATCTCCACCCGACTCATGAAGAGCGTCAGCATTGCAATGCCAGGCTGCAATCTCTCAGTTATCGTGGCTTTCTAAACCGAGTAACACTACGTACCCTAGTCTGAGCAATCATCACTGCATCGCTCCGGTCCAAGAGCAACCCCAAAAGCCCAGCGATAAGTCTCAGCTCTGCCTTGGCCACGACCGGCAAGATACTCTGCAATACACTTCCGAGAAAGGCTTGTGTTTGGCTCTCCACTTCGTCTCTGTCAGGCGGGGTTGCATCACCGTTGGCAGAAGGCGATCTGGCTTGCGCATGGAGGTGAGAATCCTCGGGCAGATCAAGCAGGTGAGCATATTTGACGACGTCCAGCTGAGAGAAGCAGGCGACGAGAAGGGTCAGGAGAGTAAGCATGCGAGTGGCTTGGATATGACGACTAAGCCTCGGCAAAATTCTCTTGCCTTTTGCCGGAGTGAGCAGTGAGATGAACGGGTGAGGATCGCTACACATCCCAAATGTTAATGCGTTCTGGACCGTTATAGAACAAGCGTAGTGGCTGACCTGGTCTCGAGAGGCACCATGACTTGCAAGCCAACCCATATTTCCTCGACGAGGCTGTCATACTCTGCTTCCCTGTGTGGTATATTCAGTTCCAATGACAGAACCAGCACCATGACACAAGCTGGTACGCACCAGGCAACAATAGCTTCTTCATCCTCTTCAGGAGGTTGATACCGCCTCAGTTGCTCGACGTTGAGTGCAAGGTCGTACAATGATTCGATGGCAACAAGGACCTGACGCCGAGTAAGGGGATCTCTCCTGACCACGCCGTCCTGCTATACGTGGGTAAGCCTTAAAAGAAAGAGGGCGACAAGGATAAAATCAACTCACGCTGGCCGCGTCACCCAACGCCTCCCGTCCCAGTTTCGCGGCTTCGCGTACCGCGCCGTTGCTATCTTTACTGAGACTGTGCACCTGACCGTCCTCCTTCGAGATGTGCGGGTGCGTACCCGACAGTGTGGCTGTTGGGTTCGCAGAATCCACTTGCAAGAGCTGACGGGGAGCAGCTTTGTAGCTCCGTCCAGACGTTCTGCCGAGAGCACCTTGAAGACTGTGCAGTGCTGGACACCAAACACGAGTCAGCATCCATCTTCAGACAGTCCAAGAAAGATTCACAGTGCAACCCCTTCTCCTTCTCCCTCATCCTGGCGTTGCTAACGATCCTCTCCACTTGCGCCTCCATCTTTTGCATGGCGCTCGGTCTCCTACCACCCGACTTTTGTCCTGGCATGCCCAATCCCACACCACCTCCGCTCCCGAACTTCAATACGCGTTCTGAATCCGCGCCAGGTTGAAGACCCAAACGAGAGCGAAGAATGGCACCATAAACCTGCGCATAGAAGTCTTCTGCATAAGGATCCTGAGTGACAAGTTGTGATACTTGGATGCGGGTTATAAAATCCTTGTCGGATTGCGTCATAAGGTCATTATAGCGTGACTGCAGAAAATGGTGTCAATGAAAACCAGTTCCGCGCAGAAACGAGGATGAATTACCATGTGAGCGATCTTGGATGCTTTTCGTCGTCGTTTTTCTTCCATCCGCTCGGTCTCCATAATCTTGCGCATGGCTTCTGCTCTGAGGGCCTCTTGCTCCACCTGACTGATACCCTGCATATCGCGCATGAATTCTGCCTGTGCCATCTCCGACAGAAGCCTTTGTTGAAGCTGGATGCTCTGTGGCAAAAACTGCGCGTTCTGCTGGTTGATGAGCGGCAGCTCTCCACTTCCGCTCGCACTCGTAGCAAAGGCAGAGGCAGGAGAATGCGTGCGACGTTGTTGCAACGCTTGCATGTCCGCATAGCTTGCCTGTCGACGAGCCTGCAGTGACGGTTGCTGCTGGAGCTGTGAAAGCTGTTGGGCGCGAAGTTGCCTCTCGAGTTCTTCCATCCTCAGGCGTTCCTGCAACTCCTTCAGTCGCTCTTGTTGCTGCCTCTCTTGTTCTTGCTGGAGCAGCAGAATCTGTTGCTGGTGCTGGTGCTGTTGATGGAATCTGGGAGACTGCGTCCTGGGCAACAGGTTCTGAGCTTGAGCTTGCGTATGATGCACCATGCGCGGGGGAGGGGTCCCTTGCTGCTGATGAGCCTGATGAAGCCGGAGTTGTTGTTCCTGCTGGATAAGTTGCTGCTGCTGGAGTTGCAAGAGGCGGATACGTTCCTGATCCCGAAGTTGCTGCTGCTGCTGTAACAACTGCTGTTCCTCCGCCAATCGCAACTCTCGTTCCCGTTGCCTGAGTTCCAGTTCCTGACGTTGTCGTGCCTGCTGAGCCACGAGCCTCATCTCGGCCTCGATCTCCTGTACGGTTCGGGCTTCGAGCGGGTTGGCGCCATGCGAGATAGGCTGGTGCAGCTGGTGATCGGATGTGCGATGATGATCCACGAGCGCCTGTTGACCATGGCCGAGAGGGGGCATCGATGACCCAAGGTGCCTAGACGTCGATGAGGGCCGATGATCCGGGACACGCGCTGCTCCATTGGCACCTCGGAGCATCGAAAATGGGGACTTGTCGTCCCAGATCGACTCGAGCGAGTGGGGAACGGAAAGTACGGAAGCAAGCGCCGGAGAGATGCCTACCCGGGTTAGGGAAAGAGCATGTAGTGGATGAGTACAAAGACTTTCAACGCCGGTTGAGAAGAGCAGGTCGCTTACCCCGCTCAGAGAGCTTCGGAGCAGCATAAGTACGCTCTTGGGCAGGCGTGCGCTCCCTCAGAGGTTCTTGGGGGGTTGCACGGCGATCATGTCGACTACCAACTGTATCTGAGAGCGTCTGGTTTGAAAAATCGAAATCTTTGCCTGTGATGAAGGTTTTTGCCAATGACAGGCGGGATCCCCGTTAATGCTATTAGATCCGGGAACGGTGCGGGTTGGACTGACCAACGACGCCAGCCCCACCAAAAGTTTCGTCATTCAGCTCATCGCCGCCCTCTTGGAGGGCATCGCCGAGACCGTCGTAGCTTTCTTCCCCCCAAGTGTAGACTGCAAGGTCTTCTGTTTCCTGAAGCCCGCCTTCCAAGAATTTCTTCCTGCCTTGTTCTAGATTGCTTGTTTCGAAACCAAAGAAAGACATAGAAGAGTGTTTTCCGGTCTTTTTTTTTTCTTCCAACTCCAGCTGGGAAGCGGAGGAGTCGAAGAAGATCGCTTGGAAAGTCAATCACCTCACCGAGACCCTTGTTGAGCGACAACACAAATAACACCATACACGCCCGCTCCCCCATCACCGACAACGTAAACGACCACGCCCAATTCATCTCCGTTGCCTCAAAATATACATACACGATCATCTATGAATACTTTCTCACCTCTTCCAAAAAGTCCAGCAAGGTACTCGCACTCCACGCCTGCGTTCTGCACGAGTCATGGCAATACGCGCCGTCCTTGTTCGTCAGCTCGGGAAGACCAGCCCAAGCGTCGTGTTGAATGTAATGTCGCGGTTCAAGTAGCGCCCGATGCAGGTAGTGGAGAGTTTGCAGAGGGTCCTAGACAGTGTCTGTATCAGTACCATTGCGTTAAGGGGAAAAGCATGCGGCATACGTTTTTCCCAGCGCCTACCCGCGTGTCAAAATAAAGATACGCTCTCAGGAAGTACCCAAGCGGCCATCCCCACTCTGGACCCTGATATACCCTTGTCAGCATAACGTGAACGCACACCAGCCGCTGAACACGCACGTTGTGGTAATTCCGCCCTTTGGCAGTAGCTTTATCATTTGAATCGTTTGAATTGTCGTAGTATGGGCGGTACTGTATGTCGCTTGGATCCAGCGTCCTCATCCCCATCGGACTTCGCAGAATCTGATCAGCAAGACGGAGCGCCTGGAGGGCATGTGTTTCGTCAAATAGCTCAGGGGCGACTGTCATCGCGATCGGAAAGTTGGGTCTGAATTGATAGTCGGACCATTCGCGTCCACGACCAGATCCGTAAACATCCTTGTAGATCCCTCGGCGGTTGATGAGTTTCGTGTCGACGGCATACTGAGGATCATCCGCAGGATCTGTGGCATGTGTTAGCATAGTGCGAGCTAACCGCTTATTTCATTACCGGAAGGAACGTAAAAGTAATGTTCAAATGACCTCTGAATAAGGTCATTCCACTCGCCATATGTGACAAGTCTGTCCCTCCCGTCAACTGTTCCTCGGGTCGGTGAGATCGATTCAAACACAGCGAACGGAGACACTCACTCGAGGCAGCAACCCCTTCGAAAGGAAACTTCCCTTCCTTCACAAGCCCATCCAACCACCTCAATGTGCTCTTCACTAATCCCACGATCTCAACCGGAGCGCCGTCCCTTGGGGTTCCAGGAAGGCCCCTCGTCCCAGCCTTCTCGCTCTCCCCCATCTTATCCATCCACGTCCCACAGTTATACTGGTTCCCTCCAAAGATGAGCCCGGTCTTCCAGTCGACATAGATGTCAATGTTAAACCCTGCACCTTTCATTTGCATGTCGAGGTTTGGCCCCGCGTTGTGTTCGCGGAAGGATATCCCCGTTGCATGCCGCTGTAGAATCTCTTGGATGATTTCGGCAAGCGTGCTGGTATATGCATACGCGCGGGGGTCGTTCCATGCTACCCAACTGTCGTCTGCGGGGAAACGACGACGAACGGAGTCGGAAAGGATAGATATACCATTCGGCGCCATATTGACGTAGTCTTG
Organism: Xanthoconium purpureum; assembly: GCA_038090075.1. NCBI lineage: Eukaryota > Fungi > Basidiomycota > Agaricomycetes > Boletales > Boletaceae > Xanthoconium > Xanthoconium purpureum. Next base: position 45,517 of record JBBPMA010000087.1, read on the forward strand.
AATATTTTGCAACATCCACCAAGGCGAGTCGCGTGAGTTATACCTGCACGAGAATTGCCATCTACTCGACGAAAAACGCAGATGTAAGCACGACATACCGAGGGTTTCTCACCGAATCCAATAAGTTCGGGATAAGTCCATGCTTTAGCGTCGAGGCAAATGCTAAAATATGTTTCCTCGCTCCCTCGTAGTTGCCTGTAGTTAAGAAAAGTCCTCGCAGTGAAATGAACACATCTCTCCCCCAGCATCTTGCCCATCCGGTACTGAAATGAGGCAGTCCAGCAGCGAGTGATGGCGTGGCTTTGCTGGGATCCAGCGACGCTGACTGGACGACTCCGTGCATCTGTGCAGCGCATAGGGCAAGATCTTGCGTAAATTCGTGTCCGGTAGAAACGAACTCGGAGAACTGCTCTAGGGCGGCACTTCGAGCGGCTTTGTACGCAGTACACATGGTGATAGCGAAGAACTTGGGTCGCAGGTAAGGAGCAACATTGTTTTTGATTCGTGCAAACCTCGCTTGTAACCATTGAGCAGGAACGGCTAGATTTGGGAATTTGTCCGTTTGGCTATTCGATCCAGTCAATGTTGACACATAGTATGCGACAACGAACTTACTGGAATAGCCTCTCCACGGTATAATCCAGAGCCCATGTCCCCTTCCTCAAGTTTTCACACAATGGATGACCTAGGTCATTAGTAACAGAGACTGCCTGTAATAGTGCCATCCATCCCTCCAACCCACAATACGTCAACCGTCCCAGCCCAGGGACGTCGTACACTCCAAACTTCCCTTGGGTTGCATCTCGCTCTTCCGCGTCAGCGCGGTAGAGTGCAATATTGAGGTCCACTAGATCAAGGGATGAGAAAGCAGTTGCGGCCGTGTCAACATCAGCACAGAAGGTGTCGAGGGTAGGATCCGCGTCTTCAGCTTCAACCTCGAAAACCATGGTGCTGCCAGGAGGAAAGAAGTCGGGAACGACGATGGAGCAGAGAGGGCCGGTACCACTTGATTTCTGAATGACTGGAACTTCGGGTAAGTCGATGAGTCTGCTAGGCAAACCCTTTATCGTTTCCCTGTCTCGAGAAGCTTCATGTGACGGGAAATCGATAGCAAACCCACAGATAAACTTTGCCTGCGTTCGACTCAGTTCAATGGGGTTTGCTGTCGTAAGTCAAGGTCAACTCGTTAGGTTTGAGACAGAGAAGTAGAACAACTCACGCCGCCCTCGTCCTTTGGGACGTTTGGAAAACGCCGTGTGAGAGACGAGCAAGTATCCTTTTTGCGTCTCTGGGTGAACTCTATGGATGGTGATATACTGTAGCACAAAAAATTTCGTGAGCGCCGCATCACTAGGAGGGAAACCAAGCCGGGCACTTGCATCGTCATCCTGAAACACATGAGCTTCTCCGTATCCCCCAAGCACCATCTCTCTCTTTAGCCCATTCAACACCCTCTTTGCTCTAGCGATCCCCGATCCCTCACCAAGATCCGTGACTTCATACGTTCTTTTCTCCTGAACCAGATTTAGAAGCTTCGGGTATAGATCATCGAATCCTTTGACCGAGGCCACAGCGCAATATCCAAACGTAACTATTCCAGCGACGCAGAGTGCATGTTCAGCGGTAAACTTGTCAAGATAAGACTCATTGTCGTGGGTTAGATCATACATGATCGCGTGCGGAGTGGAGCCGTTGAGAGGAGTAACGAGACACGGACGAGTGGGTCCTGTGCCAAATGGTGGAGCGAGTTCTTGCACATTTGTCAGGCATGCCTCGTCCATTGATCCTGTAAGCGAGCACAGAGACCAAGTAGGTCAATCTGAGCACAGGGTAAGGTCAGGAACATACCCATCGGTTTCCCTAATCCATAACGATACATGATCCTCGATAGCTCCTTCGGATCCCCCGCATTTCCGGCTTCCCTGACCAAGCTGTTGACACCCAGCTTCCTCACGAACAGTAAATCCATGTCTTCGCTCCCCGTAAAGAGTTCTGCGCAGACATATAGGTCCGGGTTCACTTTGCGCGCGGCATCGAGCATGGCGGTTCCGACATGCAAAGGAGTCGAATGGCAGTTATCGATACGAAATCCGTCGAATGCTTTCGCAAGGGAGGTGACATAGGAGGTCATGAATGACCATAACCAGGGGTTATCCGAGGGAGAAGATCCATAACGAAGTTTCACGCAATCGCCCCAGGCGATGACTTCGCGTCGCAAGTACGCTTTAGAAGGTGGAAGAGCAAAGTTGACCAATGGGTCGGCATTCCACATCCAACCATTATTCGCAACAGAATATAAAGCAGGGTTTGTTTCAAACCCTGGCAGACGCGTGAAATAGGGGTCAACCACAGGTGAACTAGCCAACACAATATCAGCTGACATGTCATTAAAGAGATACGCACGCACTTTTTGGAAATTTCTCCGAGTTTAGGGCCATGTGAGTCAAGTCGGATGTACTTCAGTCTATTCTTGACCATGTCCAGCGCTACTCGCGTATCCTCTTCCCACTCAGCGTAGAGGGGTACGTTCAAAACATCAATAACACGTATCCAACCCTCCGCCAGAGCTTGATCGTCATTCGCATTGTGCGCGGACGCGGCCTTCATAATTCCAGCTGCTACATCCCCATTGACGTGCGCGCAGTATCGTGAAGATAGTGCACCGAGACCACGGATCAAGCCAGATGACCGTACAATGCTGGCAATCGCAGGTGCGGATTTCCCGCTGACATCCTTGCCATTCCAAGGCACAATGGAATCAGATGATAGCGCACTGAGAATGGCTGCCTTCTCCTCTTGCACGTCTAGAACATAAAACTGCCACAGTTCCTTTGTCTTTAAATGCTGTTCCAAGGAGTTCATGAGCGTGTCTATGTCTTTCTGAGAGGTGACATGAGTGGGCAATCCGCTGCCTTGGAGTGAGCCGGAGAATTCGATGATGGCATCATCGAGCTCCAATGCTGGAGCCAGGTTGGGGGTATTCGAAGGGCTGTAACCTAAGCTTTCGATAAGAACAGCAAAATGCTTGGTCCTACTAGGACTCACCTGCTTCGGGATGATCGACGAGCCATTCACTATCGCTGGCAGTATGATTAAGCACCACATCCGTTAGACTCAAAAGGCCGTATTCCTCTTTGGCTACTCGCAAAATGTCTTCCACGATAGACGCGGCCTCTAATGGTTCCACGGGGGCATCGAAGATGCGAAGGTCATAGTTCTTCTGATCCTTGACAGAGTAGGGGCTATCGCTAGCGCCGCGCACTTGGAGAGGTGTCCAATGTAGCATGGTATAACCGCGGTCACTAGCTTCCTGGAAGTGATTCCTCCATTTTCCGACAGGACCCATCCATTTAGAAATGACTGTCAACATGGCGATCCCATCGAGAGGTAAGTTGACGTAGTCAGGCAGAATTCGTGCACCTCCATCCGAAGGCAGGAGAGGTTTGAGGTCAGCAGAGAGAATTGGTGAGCGCGCAGGGATGCGAAGGATGGGGTCTATGTTAAAGTAGCCTTCCCTGCCTTTGATACGTTGTCCGGGGAAATCGCCATCGTATTCAACCCAATACATGAACGCGCCGGCATGGGATATAGGGAGATCGACTTTGATGGGCTTGGAGAAGTCAGTGGGTAGTCTGGATGTATAGGTTAGTCATGTCCACCGATCATCTACGCATGCTCACCTTCGCTCTGCGAACCTGTCCCGCTCGAACAAGCCACCGTCGAGCGGAAAGTTTGTTCTGAATACCCCGTTTTTCGAGGCAGGTATCCCCGCATCCAAAGACACGCGTAAGATGTAAGGCACATAGGCAGGTGGGAGGCGGATATACTGTGGAGCCGCAGATAAGTGGACACTCAAGTGAACAAGTTGGTCAACTCGCCGATCGCTGTTTGCTGGGCCCGCCGTCGGGATCGAGTCTAAGTTCGAAAACACGAATAGGTTGTTCGCCCTCTGATCGTTCACTTAGAAAGAATTCTTTGCCTTCGTCTGCGGGTGTCCTTGGTGTGGTTGGCGCATTATCGACTTCGACCGTGTCAAGTTGAACTGATAAGGAAAGATCTGGTCTCCGCGATGGGTCGACCATGGCAGAGGAGGTGAAGAATGGGAGGCAGGAATGAAATTTGTGGTAGTGCGGTATTTATGAGATCTTTGCTTCCATTCCGTAGTTTCTCTTTCCAGCACACCGCCGTGACATCGTGACGTCAATGAAAACATCACCGTAGAAACATTTCCTTTCTTGGACATACATACCCGTTTCTACAACGATGTAATCCCGGAAAACTAATGGGAGACGGTGATTCATCGATGGTGCTTTCGGGAAGGATATCTATTCCGTACAGACTGTCTTCCATTCCATGGATAAATACCTCAATTTCCAGAACTGTAACGAACCCCAAAAATGTTCTCCTGGTACGCTTTGATTTCTATCGACAACATCAGCGATCCAGCAGACGATCAACACAGAACCGTGAGCGACGTACGGAGTGCGATATGCTTCGAGTGGAACCGACACCAAGCCAGGTTCCCAACCAAGCACCAAAGCCCAGAAAGCGCTTTGCCCTCCTCGCTGGGTTGACCTATCTCGCGGCACGAACCGTTAAGCTCGCCTTCGTCATCCAGGCCCCAGATGGGCCGAACCTTGTCGTGTAGGTCTGCATCCTTGATGAGATCAAGGTATGCACTACGCGCATCGCCGATGCTGCAATGATAACGCGGGTCACATCATAGTCGCATAAGAATGGAGGAAGACGGACCCAGTAGCGAAAATAATGACATCAGCGTCCAACGTGGAGTCGTCTTCGAAAAGTAATCCAGTTGGCGTGAACTTCTTGATGGGCCCGTCACTTTTCAATTTGATCTTCCCGTCAATGATGAGTTGAGAAGCACCGACATCTTGAATCAAGGAACAAATCTATTAGCTCGTGATATTAAATAAAAGAGGACTTACCAAAGTAGTATCCTCCCGCCTTGTTCAATGCTAATGGAAGGAAGCCGGCACTCTCTTCTTCAGTGAGCTTAAATCCCACTTTGCGAAGGCAGTCAAGAAGTTCTCTGAAACACATGCATATGTCATTCACAGGTAGGACAAAGTGAGAACATACTTGTCAGCCTCGGCGATATCCTTGGTGACGCGTTGCTGCAAAAGGTTTGCAATGTGAATCGGAAACGAAGCGTTCAAGCGATCAGCGATATCAGTTGGCACGCCACCTTGCCAGTAAAGTGCTTGAACGCGAGAGCATGTCAACAAGCGAGTGCGATCGAGGGAATGGATGTTACCTAACGCACGGGGGATCCCCCTTTTAACTGACATGATGTACGTCGGGCCTCGTTGTACCATTGTCACGTCTGTCAGAAACTTTAGTCGTGGTCCCGGGCGACAACAGATGCAACTCACCGACGCCATGATCCACGTAATCGGCACAAATGTCATGGGCTAATCATCATACATGAGCGGCGCCGGAGCAAACAAAGACGAGCAGAGGCTGGAGAGTGTCATACCCGATGTACAAGAACCAACAACCACGACCTTCTTTCCCGTATGATCCGTCGCATATTTGTGTTCAGTCGAATGCAGGATCTGCCCCCTGAATTCACCCTGTCCGGGTTGTGAACAAGTAGGCTCTCGACCCATACCTTCGACGACTTACTTGCCCTGGAATATCTGGGTACTTTGGAATGCCACCGCCTATGCCAAGTGCCAGCACGACGTGGTCTACCTTCAAAGTTCGCTTCCGTCCGCCATCCCGCTCGACTAGAACAGACCAGCGCTTCCCACTGTCTCCGGTTTCCCTTTCGATCGAGACCACATTTGCGGAGGTCCAGACGTTCAACTCGAGGGAATGAGCATAAGACTCAAGCCAGTCGGCAAGCTTCAGCGCTGGTGTATACACAGGCCAGGAAGGCGGAAATGGTAAATAGGGCATGTGGTCATACCCTACAATACGATCAGAGAGACGTGTAAACAGAACAACGTCGGAATACCGGACTCACAAACTGGGTCATGCAAGCAGAGCGCCGCATAACGGTTCCTCCAATTATCTCCAATCCTTTGGTTCCGCTCCACAACGAGCGCATTCGTCCCCAGCATCTTGAGCCGCGCGGCAATGTCCAAACCACATTGTCCCGCACCGACGATGACCACGGCTGGCTCCTCGTCAAGAAATTCTCTCTCCCTCTCCCGCCTGTCAGCCCATTTACCATGGTTCGGTTCAAAGTTCCTCAGAGGTCCAATCCGCTCGGGGAACCCCTTGAGATCCTCGAGGTTGGTGTACACGACGTGGGCCTTCCACGTGCCATCCGGAAGAGGGACAAGCCTGAATATTCCAGAAGCATGTCCCACATTCGTATCGAAATTGAAAACCGCCTGTATCCAGGCAATGTCTTCGTAGGGCCGCTGTAGTTGTACAAGGTCGCGCTGAAGAGAGAACGTCTCCGGCACGGGGTCGAAGACACCGAGTTGGTCCTCGAGGAACCTAGACACCGCGCGCTTTCCCTCAAAGGTGCGAAAGTCCCAAGTGAGCGCAAGCATGTCACGCCAGAAGCCACCGTCGAGGAACAAGTCGACGATGGCAGGTACGTCCTTGAGACCCATCGCCTTGACGAACTTGGCAAACCAGTCATCGACGACGGCCGGCACATCGACGTTTACGGGGTCGATGGTGCTCCCTAGGTTATGGAGGGTGGGAAGGGCGCGTGGAGGGGTTGGAGCAACGACCATGATGGAAGTAGGAGATGGGATAAACCGGCGACATTTGCTGGTTTTATTAGTCCATGGTGCTCCCATAGGTTGCTAGGTGCTCTCAAGTAAGTGCGAGGAGATAAGATGAAACTTCAAGTTATTCTCCCATGCATCTAATCAGAGGTCCCGTGAGTGCCCGATTTACTACAAGTTGAATCGCAGCGGCAGGGAGGTTTACCAGTAGGTCATCTTGTGTTGGGGGGTCAAGACTCGATTGCCGACCGTGCTCAGATATTTTGCTGAGGAAACCACCGTCGGGGCTGGACCTGACTGGACCTCAGGCTGTCAGACCGGACACATCTGCCACCGCTGGCTCTACCTCCGGTAAGACGGGCGGCACTGGCTCAGTTGCCAGAGTATTAATATCTCACCGGCGGATGGACCGAAATGGTTTACTGGGCGCCATTGAAAATTGATAGTATGATGCGAAGCTAAGGGCAACTTCGAGAGCCGATGCTGCGGCAGTACTAAGTGGTCCGCTGCATTGAATTTCAACACCGTGACACAAACCTGTCCCTGTCCGTGATGCCCTGCACGTAGCATGTACCCAACTTGAAGGTGCCTAATTATGATTAAAAGTCCGACATCCTGTCGGGCCGTCGGTGCCGCACTCGACACGTGATCTTCAACCCAACCGATTTCATCAGGGGGATCCAGGATTTCGGATATGGCATTATAATGCCTTGCTAACTCGTGCAATTAGAAAATTCGTAATAATAGCGGGTTATCAGGCCAAGGGCTTACAATCAGTTATCGTGGTAGGTCCGACGGACCACCAGCATCAGGCCGTCAGAGGTGTTACATGTCACACAACATACTGAACGTGGTCAAGGCATGTCCATCGGGTTCGAGATGGCAGCTTGCATAAGCGGTTATCATGATAGGTCTGGCGGACCACCAGCACCAGGAGGTAGGTAGTGTCACATGTCAAACAGAGCACAGAACGTGGTTAAGGCATGTCCGCCAAGCACTCGATGGTCAGTTGCAAAAGCGATTATAATGGTAGGTACACTAGCCAAGATGTGTCAGGGCGATGATTTTGGGCCATCGGTGAATTGCTAGTACATATGAAACGTTGTAGTAATACCAAAACAGGTCGGAAATAAGCAATCGGACTGTGATAAGGATTAGTGGTCGTCCATCTGACAGAGTCTGGTGATACGCAACATGTTGGCTCTGGACATCAAACACTGTCTGAACTGCTCACACTCACAGTAAATATGAGTGTATCGAATGTCGTCGAACTCGGTCAGGCATGTTTTCATGAATGATGTGCTCACTTCTATCCTGCAATTGTCACCATGACATGTTATACGTCTTCGTCGAATGAGTGCTCGCACGAGAAAAAGGCACCAGATGTGCATTTGCAACAAGAGTTTACAAGCTTCCAACTAGTGACAACCATGTGAGAGGTTCGGCATCGCACTGATAGTGAACAGTTTCCCCATACGGGTTTGTGGTGGTGGATGTCAATCGGGCAGAGTCAATTGGAACGGGATAAAATTATGATCACTCTCGGATATGATGTGACGACTACTAGGTATCCTCGAAATGTTAATCCGCGCTCTGATCATCAGTGGAGATCCGACGCCTCTTCATCGACCTCGTAACAGATTTACTGTCTGTGCAATCAGGCTTAAGTAC
>JBBPMA010000088.1:0-10381 GCA_038090075.1 Xanthoconium purpureum
GTTACCGACAAACCCAGCAACAATCCGTTTAGTCGTTTGATGAAAGAAGGTGGAGCCTCTGCTCCCACTGCTCCTCCGACAGCTACAGCAAGCGGAAGCAGCAACCCGTTCTTCCGTTCTCAAACTGCACCACCTGCTGCGCCGCTATCACCCAAAAGCCCAGGCATCATTCCATCAGCAGTCAAGACAACGTATCACACCGCGCCAAATGATAGTGATGACGACTGGGACGATGTTAAGGAGAAAGACGAGGATGATAGCAGCGACGAGGAACTCGCGACGAGGGACACACGGAGGGGTCTGGCGCAACAGCTGTTTGGTAATTTGCTGCCCTCACGTCCCCAGTCGGCCGGACCGGGCGCATCTGTAGGAAGCCCCATCTCTCCCGCCGCTCCTGCGCCGCCGCCGCCTCCACCTGTGGCACCGCCTGCACCAGCAGCGCCTTCTGCGCCAGTTGCTGCTCCTGCACCGACAGGCGACCGGAGTGCGTTGCTGGGCGCCATTCAGGGTGGCGCCCGGCTGAGGAAGGCAGTCACAAACGACCGAAGCGGCGCTGCTACATCTGGAAGAGTCATCGGTGACACTGCTCCACCCTCGCATGTAGGTGCTGTTGCTCACGCACCCTCGCCGCCCGCTGCTTCTGCTCCGGCGACCTTGATGGCGTCTCCGCCTGCCGAGTCCCCTGCAGCGCCTTTCATGGGGCAGAACGTTTCTCTTGGTCACGGAAAGAAGGAATCCGTGGATTGGTACAATGCACTGGCTGCGGACGCGGACAAGCGGGAGGTGAACCGTCTTCCCGTGACTGCGGAGGAAGGCGAGGAAGAGCAAGTTGATCTCCCCTCCATCCAAATCTCTGAGCATGCTGCAGATGATGGATCCGAGCTCATGGCTGATGTCGATCTCTCCACTGGTACGTACATTTGGCATCTGTATGCGGTGATCGGCATGTGCTGATGTTGGGCCACCCTTTGTAGATATTCGCGTCAGAACTCTGTATCCCTATGTAGGACAGCGAGAGGAAGATCTAGGTGCGTGTACTTCCGTTGTCGTGCGTAGTTCTGCCTCCCAAGATTTGATCAATCATTGGTAGATTTCGATGCAAACGCGATCATCGCTGCTCATCCATCCAAGTCTGGTGGTGATTGGTGGTACGGTACTAAGGTCAAGGATGGTAAAACCGGCTTCTTCCCTCAGACCTACGTCCAGAAAGTGGAACAAGGTGCGCCGTGTCACTTACATCTATCGACAGGTCATCGCTCACGATGACCGATCCAACGTAGTTCACGCAACGGCCCTGTACACCTATGAGAGCACAAACGCGGACGAACTTGCGTTCAACGAAGGTGACACGATCGTCATCGTCGACCAGTCTGAAGAGGACTGGTGGAAAGCCGAACATGACGGCTTCGTGTTCGTCGTACCTGCCGCATATCTGGAGGCGACCGAGGGTTAGTGGTTTTCCTTAACCACAAAAGAGACGCTCCCTCTTGAGTTCCTCTTGCCTTCTTTCGCGTGCTAGGATGGATATAGACTGAAATATATTTCTTTCCTTGTTTTTTCTTTGCTATATGCATGCTCATCGTACCCGTTCGTTCCCATGGATTCTGTTTCTGCACTTCTTCGCAAACACGAAAAAAAAACGGTCATGTCTTGCGCGTTTTCTCGAATATCAATACGGAACAAATTCCACGTTCTTCGTTCCCGTGACGTGATTTTGCCGTAGACGTCGTCAGTTCAGCTATCCCTGAGCGAGCTTGGTCGTGTTTGGAGCGAAACCCTGACGGTGGCGTAGATCACCACGAGAAGGTGACTGATGTTTACGGCACACCTTATACATCGCCCCAAGACACGTGTCAACCCAAGGCGCCGGAACTGATGGAGCATGGGATGTCGTCCATGAACGGAGACGAAGACGAAGACGACGAAGACGCGTACTACTCGTTGGACGAAGAGGGGGACAGTACGTCCGACTTTGAGGGGCATGATCCTGGGGCAGGTGAGCGAGAGGCGGTGGCGCGCGAGATTGAGCGACGACGTGTGCTAGAGGCCGCTGGGTTGGTCGTTAGTCCCGTTGAAAACGGAGAGGAAGCGCCACGTCCGCGTCCACGCGTCCCATCCGGTACCGTCGTCGACTCGGAGGAGCACGATCACGAGTATGAACACGGTCGTCATCGTCATGTCCCATTTGCGCCTACGCCGATCCACACCCGCACCAAATCGGACTCGAGCTTGGGTTCGACGGGGTCGTTTTCCGAGTCCCCGGGACGAAAGCGACGACCGGCGCCTGCAGCTCCCGTCCCGCGTTACACCCGCGCTGGATTATCGCATCTGGAGACAAAGCACCTTCCGCCAATTCCAAGGCTCGATTTGCCAACGACAGACACTTCTCCGAACATGTTGTTTGGAGGACCTCTCGGCGCCACCGCGACCGACAAGGACGACGACGGTGCGGAAGGGGTGGAAGGAGAAGCGATACTCGGAATAGGCCACGTCAAGGCGAGGTCGGATGGGAGTATTGTTCATCCTGACGACGCGTTCGAGCGATACGAAACGTTCAAGAAGATGCAAGCCTCTCAGAGCCACGCACACAGCCATTCGCCTCTCTATCCACACGGACACGGACACGGACACGGACACACAACGCCCGGATTGACGAGCAGGATGTCGACGTCGTCGTTCGACACGGCCCCGATGTCGCCTCCGAGGTCACCCGGTGCATTGGTGACGCCGTCCCTTCGCGAACGGGAACAACGGGAGAAAGAGGGCGGGGAGAGTCGGACGTCGCAGTTTTTGAGTTTTTTGGGACGACACCACACGCGTGCGGGTACGCCCGATATTGCGGAGCGCGATCGCAAACTGGTAATTTCTGGACCGATCATACATACGTCGGCGCCGACGCCCTCGCCCGTGTCTGCGCCGGTGCCTGCTGGTGGGGAGGGTGTGGGTGCTCCGGCGTCGAGAGCGGACAGTCCGGTGTTTGGATCGTCTTGGGCGAGTCTGGTCAATCGGTCTGTGTTGGAGGAGATTCCGAAGCAGGAGCGGAGGCGCCAGGAAGCGATTTTTGAGCTGATCGCTACAGAGGCGGATTATGTGCGGGACTTACAGCTGATCGTCGAGGTGCGTGTGTATGCTAAGATCTGGGGTATGGGGCCAGACTATCTTTGTATAGTTGTTCTATTCTCGTGTGATGGAGGTGTTGGACGAAAAGGCGACTGCGATGATTTTTTCAAACATTGAAGATATATTGCTCACGAACACGGTGAGGGTGATTGCTTTTTTAGGGTTGATCCGTGACCTGAGTTACTTTTTGAAGTCGTTCCTCTCAACTCTCGAAGAGCGCCAGCGGGACTGTCGCCTCTATGTCGACCGCATTGGCGACTTGCTAGAGAAACACATGCCTAACATGGCTGTATACCTCGTATGTCTACCCTTGTTTCGCTACCCAACCTGTCTCATTTGACGTGGTTAAACCATTCTAGAGCTACTGTGTCAATCAGGCGAACGCTGGAAAGGCCCTCCAGCAAATGCGGGAGAGCAATCCCGCGTTGGCTATGCAGCTGGAGGTACGCCCTTGGTTGGCTGGTGTGAGACAGACGTGGAAATGCAATCATATTTCGTTACAGAACCTTCGGGAAGACCCGTCAGCCAGGAATCTAGATTTGTCGAGCTACTTGCTTGTGCCTAGTGCGTGTGCTCGAAAAGTATCCGTCATACAAGGGTTCACCCGTTCTCGTAACACACATTCACAGTGCAACGTCTCACTCGATATCCTTTACTTATCCGTCAGATCTTAAAATACACGGATACCTCCTTGTCACCGTCTGGCGCTGTTGGCCCTCGAGATACGACGTCATCCACGTCATGGAGCGACGTTGCCGAAAGGGAGTCCATCTCGGTTGCTCTCCAAACGTCCGAAAAGATCCTTGGAGAGGTCAACGAGACAATCCGGAATCAGGAGGGAAGAGAAAGGCTAAGAGAGATCAGCCGCGCGTTATGGATCGGACAAGGTCGACTCGATCTAACGGCACCAACGCGCCACCTCGGTCCGCGCAAGCTCATCAAAGAAGGCGTGTTGAGCAAGGCCAGGAGTGGGCGTAAGCTGCGGGCGGTGCTATGTAGTGATATACTTGTGCTCATGGACGAGGTCGAAAAGGGATTGTATCGCGTGGTGAGTTCATTCGCACGATCGATCGATCGGTTGTTGTGGTGACTGATCAACCACAACTTTTCGTTGTCTGTTGGTAATGTTCCCAGCCGATTCCGGTGAATGAGATCCAGATCAAGTCGTCGAGAATCGGTCGGGAGGATCCGCTCATTCGACTTCATTTAGCGTATCCACGTGGGGGAGATACCATCGTGTTGCGTGCATCCAACATTCGCGAGGCAAAGGCATGGCAAGAAGCCATCTTGGATACTGGTGGCAAGGCACGGGAGGCAATTAGAGAACTGGGACGCGAACCGAGTAAGGTGTGACCATGCCAGTGGTGGCATGGTTGAAACGGATAGATGGTATATCTTTATTGACGCTTTCGTATTTGGACCTTTTGTTGGGACCGTGTTTTCGCTTTCGTTCACTGTTGGTATGATACGGCTTGTTCATTCGTTTCCAAAGACAGCATTGTACCTAATGACATGCGTCGAGCGTACTGATGTGAATCAGGGACCGTTCGTCGACTAAATCGCTCTGTTGCTGGACCGCTCTCCCTCTATCAGCGCCGCCACCTCCTGCTTCCTGGAATCTACCAAGCTTATCAACGTTTCCACTCCCTTCAAAACGCCCTGGTCGGGTCCTTCCCCCGCAACGACACGCGTGTGAGCGAAATCGATGAGGCAGATCGTGTACAACCGGGGCTGTGGATCTGCATACGACGCCTCGGAGGAAGCCTCACAAGCATCATGTGGAATGGATTCGGCAACGATTTCCCCATGTTCGTCGATCTCCACCTCGATCTGATCGTCGTCCTCCTCGTCGCTTTCCGCTTCTTCGGAATTGTCAGGTCCTCCACCACGACCGGATGCAGCAGCAGCTTTTTCCCAGTCTCCTTCATAGATGATCAACACGCTACTACCGACCATCCTCACGTGTACATCTGAGAGGGATTCAGAGAGTTCAGTGAGGGAGAGATGGAGGGATGTGAGTAAGGTAAAAAGGATATCTGGAGGGAGGCCGATGTTTGAGTTTGACGGGGACGCCATTTCAAGAGTGTTTGTCGAGACCGAGCAAGGAAAGAAATTTCTGATCCCTTCTTGGAGTTGTTCCGACTTCAAGCCATACCCATACGCCTTCCCGTATACCGTCGGGGTGGGTGAGTTGTTCGAATATACCTATTAGGATGGACGGATGACATCTGTGTGTGATCTGCAAAGGAAGGGCTCACTTGAAAACCGGTCAACCTCATCCCGGTTTTGAGAGTGGTCGAGTTCGCCGCCTTTTTGATCATGCGCGCCTTTTTCTCTTCTGAGGCGTCCTCGTCGTAGAGTACCGTGCCCAGTTTTACGTCCAGGATGCAGGGCTTGCGATAGCCATACAGCAAGTTTTGGAGGACGAGTGATTGTCCGGGCATATTTGGGGAAGCGGTAACGTCTCCGGGAGTACCCTGCAACCCTGGCGCAGGGACAATCGCAGGGAGGACTCCCTCAACGACCTCGGCAGTCGGATCGGCGAGCTGTCCCTCCAGACTCAACCACCCAAAGAACTTTGGTATCCATGATCTGAGCAGGTGCAGCCCCGCGTCATGGATGTTGATATCTCTGACGGACTGGTAAAAGGCGAACTCGCGTGATAGGGCGGGTTTGAGGAGGAGCGATTCGTCTTCGGTGACGTGTACGCCTGCGTGTCCGCCAACTTGTTGAGAGAGAGGTGTTGTGGGCGGGAGGGTATGTGCGCGTGGTGGTTTTGGATTTGCCATCTAGATCGTTGGCGAGTGTGGATGATTGGGTTGATGATAGCAGCTTGCGCTCATGACGAGCGGGTTTCGGCCCGGTTGCTGCCGTGCCTGCAAATATGATGGAATCAATTGTTCACACCATTATGTAAATGGAAAGACAGCGTAGCGTTTCTCCTCGAGTGACACGTGTCAACTATGTAAATAATTTAGTCTCCGCGGGCTTGCTCCAAGTCAAAGGACCCAACATTTCATCAACGTCATCCTGGCATGTCACGGTGATCATTCACTGACTCTACGCGCTCTCGACACCTGGGGAGACTCGTCTTCACTTACAGGATTCAACAGTTTCGTCGGCCAGCTTAAATCCTTGTCCTAGAACCTGAGGGGACCGCAATGCAACTTGACCGCAACCGCGGCCGGCGGCCGCTCAAGTTCCCGATTCCACCCACGTCTCTTCCAATTTGGCCAAGTATAAGGCGGGTTTACCGATCCCGAGGCGGTCATCCCTGGAGTCTCAATTCGAAGTAAACATCACAAATGTTTCGTTGCAAGTCCAAGGTTTATGTGCTCCATCATACATGATGCTCCCATTCTCAATGCAAAATTGCAACCGTGACTTTCTTTCCTCTTGTACCTCATCCCTCGTGCACACATCGCCAGAGACTTCGTTCAAAGTTCTCGATGGCGCAGTGCGTCCCAGACTGATTGAGACGGAACACGAACTTTGTGACTGTCTACCTATTCTTCACGACTTCCAGCGTCATGATATATTCTCGGAGGGTGGCGAGGCGGAAACGGACCAGGTCTGCGAATAATTTGTCGACTAACCGCAAGTTGGCCATCACGGAGCCAGACCGCTTGGCTCCGACTCTGATCTCATTTGGTACAAAGTGAAACAGAGTCCATCTAACAGTTAGAAAGTAAAACAAATTGCACCAGTTACTTGGTTCCGATCAAGGAACCAGCGTTCAATATCGGACTACGCCGCATGCCAGTTGCGTGACCTGGTCAGTTGTGACTCCGCTCCCCGACGAGGACTGGGTGTGTATATAAATTATCCCCACCTCTCCGCTGAGCACGCGCTCAACCTCATGTATGCACCGATAGTACCACAGCACTCGCGGATCCGCTACCACGCTGTGTTTTATGTATGAAGAACTAACTGGAAGTTACATGATCTCCCGGACTTCGACCCTGCCCCCTTATCTGTGACTCTTTGAACATTGATCAAGATATCAGTGGCACGAGGTATCGAAAGATAGCTTTGTGACCCACCGTCTGAACATATCGATGATCGTGTGTACGGAACGCGCGTCCGGAGTTTCCGCAGTCACCTAAACAGGCACAGAATGATTCGCAAGAACGGCCGCATCCCGTCAAGTTACGCGATGAGTCTCGCCCTGAGTGTCAACGGATGGCCGTACGGATGCTCAAATGATGTGAATTCGCTGTATACGAATCACACCTTACTTTCTATGCTCGAAGTCGTCCGCTTTGCTCCCGCTGGCGGTCCGTCATGGCTTCGTTATTTCCGTGCACGTGATCATCACGTCCACAACCATATATCGCCGCTCGCGTGTTGACAAGCAGGACCTGTATGTAAGCCTGCCTCGTGTTCCCCAACCCGAACCAGGCGAGCTCCGGATCCTGCTCTGTGTTGTTCCAACACCCCCAGAAAAAGGTGAGCTCATCATCGTTGCGTCCATCGACGGCCAGACGCTCACCTTCGAATGTCTCTACTCGCGGTAATGACCCAATATCGGACTGACAAGGCGGAGATTGGCGGTCCTCTCCTCCTTGCTGAACCGCACGCAACGAGCTGCGCAGGACGTTTCCTCGTTCAATCTCATCTTCGTCTTGGTAATCGCAACATTTCGTGTGTGAAGCCCGCCTTCCCATTCTCATTCGCACGTATCGCTTGGTCAAGAACTCGCGCATCGTTTTTATTGCGCAACGACCAAGACTCGTCCCGTAAAATGTTGGCTATACAAACCCTTTCGTCACCTCTTCACACGAGACCTAGCCTGTTGTCGAGCTCTCGCCAGGCTCTCGCGGATTCGACCAACGTCATCACGCGCCCAGATGTGTGCGGTCCTGGTTCAAAATGTCTTGTCTACCCGACCTCCTCCATTCGGACAGGTTGTGGTTGGAGCAGCGTCGAGTCAACATCTGGGTCCGTCTCTACTTCGTCCCATTCTCGTCATCATCCCTCGCCCTCCACTCCCTCCCGTTTCCCCGTGACCCACAAGGCCCCGCCTACTGTCTCTATCTCATTTTCTGCTGCTTCTTCGCAAAACACTTCAGGAGAGCGGTCCTGCGGTTCAGGGACGCAGTGTATGGAGCCGGACCTTCCGGATGTGAAAAGCGTTGTTCCTTTCCCAAGTTCGCCATTGGATGGCGATATGGACGTGGAAATGCTCGATGGAACGTGTGTTCCGTGTCCCGATGGTCACCTGCCGTCTCCTAGCCATGCTCCTCGCAAACGCCGCTCCGCCCACTCTTCCACCTTCTCTTCGCAGTGCAGTCTTGGAAAGGACGCAAAACAAAAACGTCCAAGGAAAAGCAAGCGGCAAGTCACAGAGCTGTGGTGGTTAGGTGTCATCCATCGGAGTATCCTGTGTGGCATTGAGGCTCGCCAGTCCGCTAGGGAGCTAGATTCCGACAAGTGTCTGTCTGGCGCACGCAACCTTGATGCTCTGGATCGCATATTAGTTGAAAGGATACAGAAGAGATTGGCCGAGAATGGTTGTGGTGAGGGACGACTGCCTAGTCCCTTACCACGGATATCATCGCCGAGTATATCGGTGCCGTCTCTCAACCTTCTAACGCCAAGCAGGAAGACTCTGCCGATAGACTCCTCGCCTACACTCACGCCAGAGTTGAGCCCAAAGGAGAACACCGCTCTTGACCGAACAGCCACGACTTTGCCAGCATCCAAGGCACCGCCTCGCACTTCATTGTCAATCATTTCTTACTCGCCTGTCCCACCCTCTACTTCTCCGTCTCGCAGACGCCACGTTCGTTTCGAAATCGCACAACGTCCCCGTCAACCTCAGTCTCCTCTGAGCATTCCTCGACGCTCACCTTCTCCACCAGCTCGAACGGGGACGGTCACTGCGAACCCGCAAACGCTCACGTTGACGATGCCGCAACTCGTTGCCTCCCTCACCCTTGTTTATCATGAAAAGAGTAGTTTGCGGTTGCGGGGACGAACCTGTGGGCCTTCAGAGTACGGGAAGAATGCCGGCCGTTCTCTGCCCTCAACACCCCGCCAGGTCGTACAATGCGACAACGGTGCAATTCAGGTCAAGGACAGAGTGCACCAGTTGCTCAAACTACGTGCGAGACTGTCAAGCGCCCCAGAGAGGAGGTCACCTCTGTCTTGCGTTGCATATACTCATGGCTGAGCACCGAGCGCTGCGCCCTCACATCCATGTGGGACGTCGTGGGACCCGTATGGGTTATAGGCACGATCTAGCATTCTTAAAATGGTTTTACGCACACTGACGATATCCATCGTACATTTTAATCCGCTTTCATTCAACTTGTTGACAAGAAGCCTATCACGTGGTAGATTGATTCTACTGTATACTTTTTTCGAGCATATCTCGCTGATCACGTTGCATACTTACATACTTGGCCACGACTTTATGATACTGTGTATCGATTAGTCTCATCATGTCATCATCATACATCTGCGCCATTACAACCTGTACTGAGTGCGAGGCTTTCCTCTGTATGACCCGACAGTCCAACCATCAGGTCAGAGTCGTGCTGGCCAGATTCCATGAGGCCCCCTGCAATGCAGCCACTGGCAGGAATGTGTCATTGAATGCCTGTCTATGGCTGATAGAATGCAATGGCTATGGTATCGTGTCTACTTTATCCTGCGGATGAATAAAATTTGCAGATCACCTGTCAGCTCTGCAGATTAATGTCCTGCCTTTAAGTTGCAGACATGGCGCGCGCAGCAGTGTAGCCAGTACTCAGCCTCTATGCTTCCGAATATGGTAATCAAGAACGAACTCACACGCTCTATTCCATCACCATCAGCTTGGGAATTGATCATCTTACACAGCTACATGAAGTTCCGTGATGGACGTCACAACCTAATTGCGACCCAAAGCTTCACACAGCCTGAAAGATTGAATGTCAAGTTGATAGCGTGCTCGGTGGAAAGAACCACAAGAGAAACGCAACAGTTCCTCGAGTCCCGGAGGGACTTTTTTTTCACGACCGCTGTTGGGTTTGGAGGTTTCGCAATCACATTTTCAAACACACCAGGCCCTGGGTACGATGTGTGATTTCCGTGCATTCCACTTGGAGGTATGATGAGAGTTGCTATAATCAAGCGTAGCTTGATTGATGCGGCCAACTGTTATGCCAACACACAGGTACTTTTGGAAGTTTGCATCTCGTTAGCAACAGAAAACTCATCAGATGTCAGTGATACTTAAAGGTGTCATGCCCCGAAGCTACCACAATTCCAGCCA
>JBBPMA010000088.1:10478-29925 GCA_038090075.1 Xanthoconium purpureum
TATCCTCTCGTCTGACTCTCCACTTTGAACGCTTTTGACGATCATCCACTGTTTTAATCTATTTTCACTGTCGACCAGCATTATCTACCCAAGTCATCGATAATTCCATTAATGTCCGCCGAAGTCCCTGTCGCTATCATTGGGATTGGCTGTAAATTCCCTGGAGGATCCGACAACAAAGACCTGTACTACGAGTTTCTAAGGAACAAGGTGCTTCATTTATACTTTCTTCTCGCTCAACGTTCGCTAAGAATACGACAATAGGGAGATGGAATGGTCACGCCTCCACCTGAGAGGTGGATTCACGAAGAGTGGTATGGTACGCCGACGGTTCCACTCGTTCTACCTCCGCGGTATGGCTGACGTCGACGTTTTGCCAGGTGGCAAGGACGAACCCGGAAAGTACCACACGACCAAATTAGGCTTTATCAGTGGCATTGACCAATTCGACCCCCTCGAGTTTGGCATCTCCGCCAAGGAAGCGGCGAATTTTGATCCCGCGATAAGGCTGACGTTGGAAGCTGCCCAAGCGGTCCGTCTTCCCTGCATCTCGTGTTCCGCGTTCCCGTCAGCGTGACTGATCATGTTTTGTAGGCATTACAAGATTCGGGTATCGATTACAGAGGTTCCAATACGGGCGTGTTCTTCGGCAACTTGTTGACGACCGTCGAGGAACTTGACGACGAGCGACATGAGATTAACAACTACAACGGTGTCGGACGATGTGTATCCATGCGTGCTAACCGCATCTCGTTCACTTTTGACTTGCGCGGCCCTTCGTTGACGGTAGACACTGGTAAGCCTCTTCGTTTCCATTCCCGGCACGTCTGGATACACGTTGCTGATCGATTGACATAGCCTGCTCAGCATCAGCAACTGCGATGCACCTCGCACTTTGCTCAATCAAACTTGGAGAAGTCGACCAGGCGTTGGTCGTGGGTAAGTCTCGACTACTCATACGGCGAATGAGGTGTTGACACGACATAGGTGCGAACACGATTATCAACCCCGAGCACACTGTTTCATTCTCCAAGCTCGGTGTCTTGTCACCTACGGGGTCCTCCAAATCCTTTGACGCGTCAGCTGATGGATATGCACGTGCTGAGGGTGTGGCAGCTGTTCTCATCAAACGGCTTGATCGCGCACTCGCAGATGGAGATTTGATATATTCTGTCATCAAAGGCAGTGCCATCAACGCGAACGGAAAAGGGAAGAGTTTGACCATGCCGGAAGGGGATATGCAGGCGGAAACGATCAAGGAGGCCTATCGAGTCGCCAAGAGGGATCCGTCTGAGGCGTTCTATGTAGAACTGCATGCCACTGGTGAGCTTTTTAGATGACGGACTCGGTGAGGTGCGCGATATTAATTCCGGTTGTAGGAACCAAGGTTGGTGATCCTATCGAAACTAATGCTGCAGGAAAAGTGTTCTCCAGGGGCCGCGATGTGCGGAGGCCTCTCAGGTATGTTATGGTCGACTCAGTTTTCGTCGCTTTACTCAGATGGTGTTTCAGGGTTGGGAGTGTCAAGTCAAACATCGGTCACACAGAGGGATGTAGTTTCCTGGCTAGTTTGGTGAAAGTCTCCTTGATGTTACATCACAAGGAGATCGTTCCGAACATCCGGTTCACCAAGGCTAACCCCAAGATTGATTTCCCTGCTTTGAAAATGCAGGTACAGACCGAGGTTTGTGTCTTGCTTGTCTTCGCAAGTTCCGTCTGCTCACAAGGCGGCGCCTTCGATAGCTTGAGGGCATCAATTCAGGAATGGCTGCCTCGGATGGAAAATGGGTGACGTCCGTCTCGTCGTATGGTGTCGGCGGATCCAATGCACACATTGTGTTGGAGGGTGCGGAAACGATTGACGACCTCTCAAAGTCTGTCGCGGCACAGACCAGTGAGGAGAAGCCATTGTACCTCTTCTCCATTGGTTCTCTTACAGAACCTACCCTTGGCCGCTGGAAAGATGCTCTTATCAGCGCCTACGACGGGGTGACCGACGACCGCGTACTCCGCTCCGTTGCTCGCGAGCTTGGTCGGCAAACACGTGCCTATCCCAGTCGTGGCTTCGCCATTGGATCCTCCCTCGACGCATCTCTCAAATTCTCGAAGCCTGTCTTACGGAACTCAAACGCGAGTCCAAAGCTTTGCTTGGTGTTTTCTGGTCAGGGACCGCAACACATCTTCATGGGTCGTCAGCTCGCCCAGAGCTACCCTGCTTTCCTTTCTGCTATCCGAGAGAACGATCGCATTCTGGTCGAGAAGTATGGACAAGAATCGATGCTCGAGCGTACCGGCCTGTTCGCTCCTGGAGTCGAATGCAAACTGCCTACGAATGGGGTATGGCCCGTCCAAGAGGTCGTATTATCCTTGGTGTTCGTTCAGGTCGCGTTGGTGGACCTCGTAAGGAGTTTGGGTATCAAGTACGATTTCGTTGTTGGTCATAGGTGAGGCACATCGTTCGACTTTCTTGTCATCGCTGACCGTGGTGCAGTATCGGCGAGATTGCTATGGGCTACGCCTCTGGGCACTATGATCGCGAGATGGCGGTCGGTATCGCAGTCGCTCGTGCCGCCGCCATGACCCGCGCAGAAGGCAATGGGGCCATGGTTGCTCTCGGTATTGGTGTCCAAAAAGCCAAGACGATGATCCGCAAGGTCCTTTCGCGAGCCAAGGCAACTTCTGGGCTGTGGATCGCTGGCATCAACTCTCCTCAGGCCGTTACTGTGGCCGGTACCCACGCACTTATCGACGCTATCATCGAACTCGCGAACGACCCCAACGCCAAGGTCTTTGCTGTCAAGCTTCGTGTTACGTGTGCTTTCCACACCCCTCTTATGGAACCGCAAGAACAACTGTTCAAGGAGCAGGTTTCCGCGACACCTCTTGGCCAGGGAACCAGGACGCCTATCGCGCGCATAATGTCCACCACGGACGGAAAATGGCTTGACAGGGACCTCGATGTCAACTACTGCTGGGACAACATCCGTCGCCCGGTCCTCTTTGGAACCGCCATCAACAAGATCATCTCCGACGAAGGTCCCGACGGGGTCCGATTCATGGAGATTGCGCCGCACCCAGTGTTGAAGGCGTATATCGAGCAGTGTGGGGGTGAACCCATCTCCTTGATTCGCCGACCGAACCCCAAGGTTCCTGCCCAAAACACTGGCGAGCATTATCAGTTCCTCGAGGGTATTGGAAATCTTCTCAGCAGCGGTTTCAAGAACGTCGATTTCGACAAGCTGTGCGCTTCCCCTGAGGGCACTACCGACTTTGTCAAAGCGAAACTTCCGGGTTATGCGTACAACAAGACTCATTGTTGGATGGAGTCTGGGTTGCAGCGATCGCAGCGGCTGAGAGAGCGGCCCCGTCCTGTTGCTTCGGCTCACTTCCGTGTTAACGTTGATACTCACCCCGACTTGACTGGTCACATTGTGTTTGATGCGGTACTTTTCCCTGCTTCTGGGTGCGTTTGACCATTTCTTTTGTTGACCGACACTCACGTTTGTCGTAGTTATGTCGAAAGTATCTTAGAGAATGGCGCAATGGCTATCAACAACATCGCGATCCACAAACCACTCGTTCTCAACGGCGCCGGTTCACTTCCAGGGCACGCTGGCTGTGTAATCAACGGCGATAAGTGGGAGTTCAGGGCGACCACCACCCCCAACTACGACAACGGGAAGATCATATTAGATTCCGTTTACGCCAGTGGTTCCTTCTCTCGAGTCAACCCTGCCTACGACGAGAAGGCTCCCCGCACTTTCGACATCCGGGCTAAGCTTACCCATTCGCAATGCTCTGTCAACGGCGACGAGTTTTATGAAGCCATTCCTTCAGCGTATCGATACCAGGACCACTTTAGGAACTACCTCAAGGTTGTACACGAGATCAACGACGAAACCAGCTGGGGCGGCAAGGCGTACCTGGCATACCTCGAGGTTCCGGAAGGCACCTCGGATGTTTTCGGTAAAGGCTACGTCATTCACCCCGGTATCTTGGACAGCATCACGCAGTGCGGTCTCGCGGTGTTCATCAACATGGAGACCAAGCAATTTGACTTCAACGGCGTTTTCCTTCCAGTCAAGATCGATGCTCTTCGTCGCTGGGATTCCCGTGATGCGCTGGATCTTGATTCCGAGATCAAGAAGGGTATCTGGACGTACTTTACTGGCACGACTTGGGCCCCTGGAGGTCCTTTCAAGTCGAACTACATCATCGCCAACGCAGAGGGCAAAGTCCTCCTCACGATCGAGGGCTTTGAAATTGCGCGTGCGCCCGACGCGGAGCCAGTTTCCATCACTGACAGCAGCCGTGAAGAGCGTCTGACCACTGTCTGGCAACCCAAGTCTTTCCCCGCGACTCTGGCGTCACTTCCACCACAATCATCCCTTCGCTCCGTTTTCGAGTCCCTTGCACGGGATGCAGCCTCTGCAGGTCGCAAGACGATCCGCGTTGCTGATGTAGCGAAGACGTCGGATATCGCCGTCGACCTCGATATTGCTTTGGATGCTCTTGTGAACGAAGCTGGGGTTGTCGTCGAGTACTTCTGCGTCTCTGGTAACCCATCGGATGCGGATGCAAAGACCGGCGCTCTCCACTACCCCCACGCTAGGTCGTTGGTTCTTGAATCTTGGAACATTGGTGAGGGCGCGGCGAACGCTCAGCTCGCTAGGTGAGCAAATCCAATCCAGAACTCAACTCAGTGTTGACCTACTATCTTAGTTTCGATGTGGTGGTGCACCATGTTGATCTCTCTGCGGTCCAAATTGACATTGCTTCCATCACGAATGTCGTTGGAAAAGACGGTGTCGTCCTCCTGTCTCTGAGCGGTAAGCTTGTCCAGCAATGTGTGACTGGCTTCTCATTACGCGATCCAGATTCTGGTGTGGAGGTGGAAGACATCGGTGTCGAGCCTCTCACGTTGGTTGCGCTGGCGAGGAAGTTCTCATCTATTCCTGGATCAATCGTACAGATGTCAGATTTCGTTGACGGGAAAGCACTCCTGTACGCCAAGCTGACACAGCCCACCCTCTGCGTCCCATCCGGTCCATTCAAGACCGTCATTGTCCAGCCTTTCGAACACGGCCGGGAGGGAGAGCTCGTCGAGATTGCGAATAACATTTCTTCAGAAGCGGAGCTTTGGATCACCGGAAACGACGACGCTGGTGGAATTGGAGCTCTCGGTGTCGCGTCGTGCATAATCGCGGAGTCCCACGAGTACCAGGTCTTCTCCGTGCTCTTCGAAGAACACTCCCTAGACGAAGCTGCGCGCGAAAAGATTGTCCATGATCTTCGGAAGAATTCACTGCTTCTCGAGCAGCACATGAAGATCAGCAAGAACGGCGACGTCTTCGTTCGCCGGCTCGTCCATGGCGGCACAGAAGTCAAACAGGTGTCTATTCCTGCTGCTGGCTTGACGGGACCCTCGAGTACTATGGGCGTTTACTTCCCTCCCGCCCTCAAAGCATCGGATATAGAGATCGAGGTCAAGGCACTGGGGATCGAGTCTGGTGCAACTTCAAAGTCTGCCTTGACGTTCGTTGGAGTGGTCAAATACTGCGGGGCTTTGGTTGCGCATGTGGACATCGGAGCTGAGGTACGCCCTTCATCGCTATGACACGTTCCGTTCTGACACTTAGATGTTTAGGTGGTAGGAATTACGTGCCAGACTCCTGCGGACGTACTTGTCGTCCCTCATGATACGGTTGTTGTGTTACCCAAAGGCATCAACGCTGTGGGTGCAGCGGCTCTGCCTGTCAAGTTCCTTTCAGCATGGATGGGCCTCGTTTCGCGCGCTTCTATTTCGGCCTCTTCGACAGTCCTTGTCCACGATGGTACCTCAGGTAAATAGAGGCGTATCTGACTTTATGTTAGCTTACCCCTCCTTTCGTAGCTGCTGGCTCGGCCGCAGTTCAAATTGCCAACCGACTCAACGCGAAAGTGTTTTCCACTGTCGGAAGCAAACAAGAAGCAGAGGAGCTTTCGAGTAGTCTCGGCATCCCGATCTCCAACATCGTTCTCATTGGCGACTTCACCCTCGCTGCCACAGAGTGGATCAGATCTGGCGCTATGTCTCAATTCGATGTGATATTCAATAGCAGCGGCAAAAAGGTGTATGCTCGTGGGTCTGAGCATCTCTCGCCCTTTGGATTTTATGTCCACGTCCAATCCAACGAGGTCTCTGATATCCCGTCTGATGTTGCGTCTTCATACATCCTGGATATCAGCCGTTTCACTGCCGCGTCACCTGCTTTCCTCATTCCCGCAATCTCCGCTTTACTCTATAGTCATGCCTCGGAGCCCTTCAACATCCGCTCGCGCACCGTCACGATGTCTGCATACAATGGATCCGGTTCTGACGATGTTGACTCATTGGTCATTGTCCCTGAAGCTGACCGCACCGTCAGGGTTGACCCTATTGGTCAACTCTTCGATCCTCGCAAGTCCTACATCCTTGTCGGCGGTTGCAGTGAACTCGGCGTGCGCATTGCTGAGTGGATGGTACATCGTGGTGCCCGTCATATCTTCCTGACCAGTCGTCGCGGCCCGAGAGGTCTTACCAAGACCGACAACATGTATATCCAAAGCATGCGCGACACAGGAGTACAAGTGGAGGTGATCGCTGCTGATGCGGTCAACAAGGTGAAGACTGCCGCTGTCGTTGCGCAGGCCAAGGATGCTGGTCCGATTGGAGGCATCTTCGTTATGACCGTCGTCCTTCGCGATGCCAAGTTCACCAACCTGTCGCAACAATCGTTTGACGATGTGTACCAATCCAAGGTCGCTGTCCTCGATACTCTTCTCAGCTGCATCGAACCTGCGGCGATCGACTTCCTATTGTTGTTCTCGACTATTGGATCTGTATTCGGCAATGCCGGTCAAGCTGCGTACTGTGCCTCGCAATTGTAAGAACGCTCAGGTTTACTTATTTCCACTAAACGCTAATTGTATGGCAGGTACTTGGACCGTATCGCGGACGTCATTCCCAACACCATCTCCATGTCGTTCCCACCCATCACCGATTCGGGTATCTTCAAGCGTCTCGTACTCGCAACCAAGGGTAAAGCCAACACTGCCCAGCTCACGAAGACCGGTATGACGACAGCTCAAGTCTGCAACTTCATCGGGGATTCGCTTATTCGCAAGATCGCCCACTACGTGCCGATGCTTACCATCAATGATGTCCCAGAGACGTTCCCTGCTTGCGAGCCCTTGCTGTATGGACACTTGTTGCCCAAGCAGTACTTGTCTGCTGCTGCTGGCGCCGGAGGCAATGAGGGCGATAGCGTTGAATCTCCAACCTCACTCCTTGCCACATTGTTGGGCATGGATGTCGAGCAGATCAGCGACAACGCGCTGATCACTAGCTTCGGTCTGGATTCTCTCGGAGGTGAGCTTTTTGGTTTCTCCGCAAAACGTTGCTCAAACGGCCTTTCTAGCGACTCGGTACAGCAACCAACTCAAGTCGCGTCTTGGCATTCAAGTTAGCCAGATTGAACTCCTCGGTTCCATGACCATCGGCACTCTGAATGAGATGCTAGCCAAGGCTGGCGCAAGCACTGGAAGCAACGAAGGTCTGACTTCGGATGATGGTGCAACTAAATACGGACATCCCCTCGTTCCCATCCTCAACGACAGGCTTGCCTATGACGAACCCTACACGTCAGATGCCTCTCCTCACCAGTATCGCATTTGGCTGGCTCAGGTATGACCGTTCCGCAATCTGATGTTAGTTTCACTTAGTATCCGACCCTAGCGCGAGCGCGACAATGCACGTAAACGTGCGGTCAGCAGGATCGACGCCAACATGTCTCGTTACGGTGCCACTCAATGGGATACTCACGAGGGCTATTTCGTTACCCTCTCCTCGGAGACACCCCTTGATGTGGACCGCATGACAGAGGCTATTGGGGAGGTTGTCCAGCGCCACGGTGCCCTACGCACTGCGTTCACCTGGAACGAGGAACTAGGAAAACTCGAACAGACCGTTTACCCCGATATCGACTTCAACGTGACCTTTGTTGACCTTTCCGGAGAACCCGATTCCGCAGCCAAGGCATACGAAATGAGTCTCGCGCTCAACAACGAACCAAACTTCAAACTCGATCGTCTCCCACTGATCATCGCTACAATGTTCGACATTGGCGACAACTTATGGGCCTTCAACATTATCGTTCACCACATCATTATCGACGAAGCGTCCCTGGCCGTCTTCTTCTACGAGACGTTCAAGGCCTACTTGGAAGGTCCTGGAAGCTTGCCCGACGTCACCATTCACTATTCTGATTTTAGCGACTGGTTGTTGAAGACGTCCGAACGCAGGACTGAGCTTCGCGAGCAGCATTTGCAGTTCTGGTCAGAGAGGCTTGACGACACTCAACCCCTCCACCTAACTCTCGCAACGCCCTCTGATCGCGAACTCGCGCCGGTCACCCAGATTGAGGCCAAGATTGGCGTTGGCGCACTCGAGGAATACCTCATGTTAACCGCATCGGTTGCCGCCACGCCATTCGCAGGGTTCTTCGCGGCCTACAACGTCCTTCTCCACAAATACTCTGGCCAATCGACATTCGTAATCGGGACTGCGGTCACCCAGCGTAACCTACCAGTGTTGACCAGCGTTATCGGTTTCTTCGCCAACATGCTGCCTATTAAAACCGTCATCGACGAGTCCCAAACGTTCCTAGAATACCTGAAAGAGTTCAAGTCCTCTCTCATTGCGTGCTTGGCGCACGACGAAGCGACATACGAGGACCTCGTTGGCCTCGGAAAATCATCCAGCGGTCGTGGATACTTCAAGCATCTGTTCGCTCCCGGAGGAATGAACATGGAAACAGTCTCCCAGCTGGACTTCAAACACATTACCACCAAGTCTTCCGTCTCTCTTCCGAATGGAGAAGAGCAATATGAGTTCTTGCTCACTGTACACCCAAGCAATGGCCACGCCATTCTTCGTTTCGACAACCACCTCTTTACGGAGGAAGCTGCCCGTCAATTCTTAGAAGCTTATATCTCACTCGTGGAAATGCTCGGAAAGAACCCCGAGAGCAAGATCCAGGACATTTCCGTCGTCAGTGAATCCGAGCAGGAGCGACTCATCAGGGAACTCTCCTTAACCACTGAAGCGGCGGTAAAGGAGACTTGCCTCCATCGCTTGGTCGAAGAACAGGTTCAGAGAACACCGGAGTTCACAGCTGTAGAGTTCGAATCCGAGTCCCTGACATACATGGAACTCAATAGCATGGCCAACCGTGTCACAAAGTCTCTGATCCAGCAAGGAGTACGTGCAGGTGATGTCGTTGCCCTGTGCTTCGACCGTGGCGTCAGTCAAATCGTTGGTGTCTTGGCAGTCCTCAAGGCCGGAGGTGTTTTCGTGCCGTTGGATCCGGATGACCCGACCCTCCGAAAGGAACTCATGATCGCGGAATGTGGTGCCAAAGTCTTGCTGACAACGACAAGTCACTCTCGTGTATTTCAAAGGAGTCTGGCATCCAAAGTTTTGGTATGTGTTTCCTTTCGGCTGCGGTGACGCTTTCTGAAAGCAGAGATAGATTGCTTATATCGACGACCCAAGCTATCAAAAGCGACTTAGCAGATTCGGCCCAGAGGACTTCGAAGTTGAGGGACTGACACCGTCAAGCCTTGCGTACATGATGTATGTCTCTTCGCCGATATCTTTTTCCACCCCTCTAACCCCTTCCAGGTTCACGAGCGGTAGTACCGGCAAGCCCAAGGGTGTCATGATCGAACATCGTTCGATCGCCAACCTCGTTCAAAATTCGAGTGTCTACGGCTTCACGCAAGGCGTTCGTGTCATGTCCTCGCTCGCTTACACCTTTGATCCCTTTATCGTCGATGTGTTTGGAACACTCGCCCACGGTGCAACTCTCGTTACAGGAAGGAAGGAACTCGTACTTGGTGACATCCCAAGGGCCCTCCGTACTCTTCGCATCGGCGTTTTGCACGTGACACCGTCTATCCTCGCTGTCGTTCCGGTCACCGAATACTCTTGCCTCGAGACCATTGTTGTTGCCGGTGAGGCACTTGGGAAGAAACTTATCGAAGATTGGTCCGGACGTGTCACGTTGCGCAACATGTATGGTCCCACAGAAGCTTCCGTCGACTGTGTCTCTTGTCACGTCACTTCCTCGAGTCTCACCGGTGTCATCGGACGCCCTCTTCCGAACTGCCGCATTTACATCCTGGACAAGCAGCTTCGTCCCACCCCCATCGGTGTGGAGGGAGAGCTTTACATTGGTGGAATCCAGCTCGCCCGCGGTTATCTAAACCAACCTGAGCTTACCACAGATGCCTTCATCCCTAACCCCTTCGTTCCGGGCGAGCGGATCTACAAGTCCGGAGATATTGCGCTGTATCGCGCTGATGGAAACATCGAATACTGCGGACGCGCCGACAGGCAAATCAAGCTTCGCGGTCAACGTATCGAACTCGGTGAAATTGAAGACACTATCGCCAAGTACTCCGCTGTCCAACGTGGTGCAGTCGTCATTCGCACTGTGCAAGATGCCCCAGCGATCGTCGCATTCGTGGAGTTCAAGGCTGAAGCTCAGAGTCAAATGGAAGACCACAAAGAGGCGTTGAAGATCTTCGTTGCGGAGCGTCTCCCCCGTTTCATGTACCCCTCTCTGATCGCTGTTCTCCCCCAAATCCCTGCGTCGCGAAGCGGAAAGATTGACCGAAACGCATTGAAACAGATGGACCTCGCAGCATTCACTCCTGATCTCAAAGCTGACATGGGATCCCCGATGGGCGACGTGGAGGTCGAGCTGATAAACATTTTCAGCAAGACGTTGAAGGTCCAGAACGGCTCTTTCGGTGTTGCACATGATCTGTTTGCTGTTGGATTGAACTCGTTGATGGCAGTCCAAGCAGCTGGTATAATGTCGAAGACCTTCAATGCCCACTTTGGTTTGAACCACATTTACTTGAGGTGAGTCATCACGACGACGCTTCATTATTGTCTTCCTCAACCGTCGCTAGACCCACTATCCGGGAGTTGGGAAATCTGATCGTCGACGCTATGGGACAAGATAGCAGAGCGATCATGGAAGCCGAGGATGCCGATGCCGACTACCTCATTGAATTCCTACCTATCAAGAAGAAGGGTATTCAACCTCGCGTCTTCATCGTGCACGATGTCACAGGAATGGCAACACCTTTCATGCGCATTGGTGCCTACATGCCAAACGAGATGTACGCCATCGGTGACAAGCACTTTGGTTCAGCTACCGGTTTCTCGGCGATTGAATCCATGGCTGATCATTACATTACTCTCATCAAGAATGTTCAATCTCAAGGTCCCTACATTATCGCTGGTTATTCCTTTGGTGGACAAGTAGCAATCTGCATTGCAGACAAGCTTACCCGGGCCGGAGAAACCGTGCAACATCTCATTCTCTTGGATCCCATCTACATTCCCACCGCTGAACGCCAAAGTCTGAAATCCACGGACTGGACGCAACGCTCGATTGATCGTATCTCATCCAACTTCCCAGACATTGGCGAGAAGTGGAAGAACAAGCTGCGCACAGAGATCCGGAAGAACCTGGATTCCATGTTCGACTTTGAACCACCATACTATGAGGGGCGCACGACGCTCATCGTTCCCAAGGATCGTTCGTGGTACCGCAGTGGCCATGCCAGCGACTTTGACACTGGCGCTGACGACCACAACGGTTGGGATTACCGCGTCAAAAACTTAGACATGAAGATCTCTGCAGGTACCCACGACACGATGTTTGCGCCTGCTCATGTAAAAGTCCTCGCTGGCGTAATGAAGGACATTCTTGGTATCGTAAGCCGTTCTTCTTCTTTGCGTATTTACGCGTTTGTCTCACCTTTGTGCAGTCAGAGTTTGCAAAATTAACGGCAGTGAAGCGCAAACCATCAGCTGCGTAAAAGTTGTAACATTGGTTGTACTACGATACCCAATCTCGCATCTATTTCTTTATTTATCTTCCTCTTTGTATCCACCCATACCGGCTTTTTGATATCAAACGGGTCAACTACACGGATGTAATTACAATAACGGTCAACAAATTACTTTCCTTTCACAAAGATGTGCGTCTGGACTCTAGACTCTAGAGAGTGAACATTGATGTCACGTGAGTGATGATCCCCCGTATGCTAAGCGGAAGACCACAATTCTTCGCTTTTCTCTAAACCAAGTCGGCACTGTTAGTGAGCGAAATCATTGCTCACTGGACTCAACACCCCAACGAGAGCTATTACATGGTTCAGAGCTAGCCCAGTAACGACTCTGACTCTACCATCAAGTACAACAAGCTTTACGGGGAGCTGCGCCATTTCTCCGAAGCTCAGTGACCTAACCTCGACGACGTAACTTGGAGCACCATGTCAGCCGCACTCAACGCACGTGCAGACTCGTCTTCGCAGTCTGCGATGACACTCCCGGATCTCTCCCTTGGCTCGCTTGTGTCTGGCATCTCCACGCCAGGTAGAAACCACAGGGTCCCTTCTGTATCATCTCAAACAACCGCACCCTCCTCAGCTCCGCTGTCTACCCCTTCCCCACCAGAACATGTCCCTGTCAGTGTACGCAAGCGAGTGGACGAACCCGGATCTGCTCTGAGGCGATTGGCCATGTCTGGTCACGACGAAGGAGACGAGACCGGAGAGGGAGGCGACTTTTTGGATACCCCTGGCCATAAATGGGGTGATGGTCCGGACACGCCTGTCGCAAACCGCAAACGTAATCGAGCGACCCCAGGTGGTAACAAAGGCGTTACGCTCACTCTCCGCGATCAAGAGAAGGTGACCTTTCTCATCCGTTTCCGCTGTACGTGCAGTAAATTCATTGGTTTCACTTAGCACATCGACAACCTCAAGAAAGAAAACTTCAACATCAAACTGCGCGTGCACTTTCTAGAAGAACGGTTAGCTCAACTCGCCCCCGATCAAGTTGACGCGGCTCTGAAACAAAACGTATCCCTCAAGGTTGAGGTGCAGCAACGCGGTCTCGAACTCAAGAAACTCAAACGACTCGTGCTCGAGCTTGAGCGTGAATTGGAGCGTTCACAGAGGGAGCGTGGTACAGCAAGCTCACGAGACAGAGAACGTGATCTCGAGGCGAAGCTGCAAGAACGCGAACGGGAAATTCGAGAGCTGCGGCGAGGGCGCGTGTCTGCTACTGATGAAGATGCTCTCCGACATGCCGAACTCAGAAACGAGGAGCTCGAGGAAGAGTTGGAGAATGTCAGAGCGTTGCTCGAGGACAACGTGGAGGAGATCGAACATCTCCGAGACATTGTTGAGAGACGCGGTGATGAAGTTTTCGATGGGCGGAGAGACAACAAACGCGAGCGGTGGCAGCGGAAGGTGGAGGAACTCGAGGCCGAGAACGAAGCTCTACGCGCTCGGGTAGAGGACCAGAATGAGCTTCTTCTGAGGAAGGAGGATGAAAAGGAAGAACTCGCAGACGAAATCGCACAGCTCGGTTTGGAGATCGAGGACCTTCAGCGAAGGAGAGAGGCTGAGTCCATCGAACGCAGTGAGAGCCGAGCTCAGATACTGGAGGCGCGAGATGAACGGGAGGCTGTGGAGGAGGATCTCAACTCCGTGCGTGACAAGCTCGCTGCGACAATGATCGAGCTATCACAAAAGGAGGACGAAATCGAGATGAAGAACAAGGAGATCGAAGACCTTATTGCCGAACACGATCGGATTGTCGCGGTGGTCGAACAAGAGTGGCGAGGAGAGGTCGAGGAAGCGCGCGGACAAGTTGAGGAGCTCCGTGATGTACATCTGTTTCCTACCGAGCAACCGCCGCCGACTGATCAGCTGTCATATCCAGGCCCTTGCAGAACGAGAGACGGAATCGAAGGAACTTCGTCTCAACATCTCCGAGCTCGAAGCAAACACCAACGAGCTCCATGTCAAGTTCGAAGCTACACTGCAACATCTCGAGAAGGAGGCAGAAGAGAAGGATGCCGAAATCGAAGCCGCCAATCGAGAGATAGAGAAACTCAGTGATCAGGTCTACTTGCTGGAAGAGGAGAACGACCGTATCAAAGAGGAAAGCGATCGCCTTCGCGAAGACGACGCCGTCGAGCGAGAAAGACTTGAAGTACTTGCTGCGGCGCTCAAGGAGGCGAGTTTACCTAACAACACCAAAGTGTCCGACTAACTCCCGCCGTTCATAGAAAGTCAATACACTCAAGACGCAGCTTCAAGACCTCCAAGACCTCTATGATCAGACCTGCCAAGACATCCTCGCCCACCGATCACGACAAGAAGAATTGGCGCGCCATGTCGAGGATCTCGTTGCGGAAGTCAAGCACGAACGCGAAGAGAGAGAGCGCCTGGAACAGGAGCTTCTCAAATTCGAAAAGGAATATGATTCTCAGTTACGCCATGAACGACGGAACCTCGAAATCAAAGAGTCAGCTCTCCAGTCCGCTCTTGACAACCTTGCGAAGAACGGGACACTCCTTGAACAACGTCAGTCTGATGTCAAGGCCATACAAGACGCACTTAGAGCCAAGGAGGAGGAATCGAAGAAACTCGGCGATTCGCATACAACCGCGAAGTTCTCGCTTCAGCTCGAGGTGGACCGATTGAAACGTGACATACAAACGCTCGAGGACGCTCTTGCACGCGCACGCCAAGATATTGCATCCCGCGAGGGCAACACGCGTGAACGTGATCTCACGATCGACAAACTGCACAACGAAGTCCGTGATCTGACCACGCGCCTCGGGAATCAGACCCAATCTCGTCTCCACCTCTCCGAAAAGTTTGACGCTACGCAAGCCAGCTTGAAGTCTGCAGAGTCTGAAGTGTCTATATTGCGCGCCAAGGTCCACGAACTTGAGGCGCGGTTGGCAAAGGACCAAAAGTCACTGTTGAGCAGTGAGAGTCAATACCGCGACCAGCTTACTGAGCGCAATACATTGTTGCTCACTATCTATCAGTACATGGACAAGATCCTCGGCGTAGACAAGACACCCGTACGTTTTCTCTCCGCTTTCAAGACATTTCCGCCTTGACAAAGCACATCGACAGAAGAAAGGCGGCCAAGCTGAAACCAAGCCATTCACTAATTTTAGCGTCTTCCATGACAACCTGATCACACGTCTCAAGGCGCTCAGTCAGATACAGCTAGACTTTGATAAACGCGTCAAGGAGGCAGAGGCACGATTCACAGAAAAACTAACAGACATGCGGAAACAGCTCGACACGCGGTGGAAACAGATCGACAAATTCGAAACGAGTGTAAAGGCATATGGCGATGCGAAGGCGACGTGGAGACGTAAGTTTGTTGCCAAAGAGGGCGAGTTGGAGGCCCTCAAGGTTCGTTGTATGGTAGCGGGACGTCTCTGGTCCGCTGACTCAACTCGATGATGCCACAGGCCACAAACACTGATCTCGTGCAGCAGCTCGCGACCGCGAGACGCCCCGCGCAGGGCGATTCACAAGAGATACGAACGCTCCTATCGCGCGCCGTGAATGCAGAGAAACGGTTCGTGGTCGCAAACAACCAGCTGCTTCAGCACGAAGAGAAGATTTCCAGTTTGAATCAAAAGACATCGACCGCAGACGCCAAGTGGGAGGCACGGGTGAAAGAATACGAGGTGCGCTTGAAGGCTGCCGAGGAGAAATACAAGCGAGAACGGCAGGGGAGCAAGGAAAGGGTTCTCGAGCTTGAGAATCAAATCAAGTACGTGATGACGCTATTGTGTTTTATCTCCCTTTTTTTTCTTTGCTTCTCATTGGTTGTTTACTCTGTACGTACTCGTAGGAGCCTAGAGCGGCAGAACGAAATTGCCCAGAAGCGCAGTGCCCAACTCGATGCAGTGACGGAGAATACGAGGATGGGCGGGAGTGGGAGAGGTCGTGATCGGTGATGCCAACTTAGCTCTTGTTCTACGCTCCACCATTTCCCTGCCCCCCTTTAAGTACCTCCCTTGCTTTCTTCTCTCTTTTGGCTTTCCTTGCTCTTTGTGTAAGGGCATAACGGCTCGCATCCATCACGACGTACCATACACTCTTACTTACCTGTACTAATATAGCTCTTTAAGACTGCATCATGTGTGCCTTGCAATGGTGATATGGCGTGGTTACGCTCGAAGTCGGCAAATGGGTTCATTTCGTCGCAAGGCTGCGGCCATGTGAGGCACGATCAGTGTCACAGTGGCAAGTGTTCGGACGAGCGGCGTTGTGGTGGCACGATTGGCAATTTCTTTCGTCCCACCGCCCTCGTGGCACTTTGTGTCCCTCTCGTTTTCAGCATACATCACCAACTCCAGTGTCCACGCCCAGCCTTCAGTCCCGTTTCAGCGCCTCGCAGACTCGCTCCGCGACGTCTCGGCGTCCTGAACGCGTGACAAGCCTTCTACTTCACCCTGCGAGGCGATTCCGCCGCTCTCGCCGCTCATGTCCCCATAGTCAATGTTAACAGTCCTTTTCATTGTACGTAGTTACAACCCATACAATACACCATTACTGTTTTCCACACATGTAGCGCGACGTCCAAAGACACTGGTATGAAATGGAGAGCGAACCACAACGCTGATGATAGCGCATGCCATTTCGGCAACAAGTCCCGGTCACATGGACAACGTTTTTCAACCCACTATTGGCAAACGGTGTTCCTATGATGCCAACACTGTTTACAATTTGATGGTTTCAATGGACTCGTTGCGTCTTTATTGGACGGACCTTGGAAGGAAGTATATTTGTGAGTGATGATTGTGAACGAATCAGTAGGAAACGAACCCTGCTGAACCACGGATGCTGAAAACAACGTGAGTTAATCACCAAGAAGTGCCAGTAAGACTTACATGTCAGTACATCACATTGTTGATTCGGATGACGAAATATGATATCAATACGTTGGCAGCCCGCTCACATGCGTTGCTTGTTTGTACTTATGGTTGGTTTGAATTGTTGCCACTGCCAACCGACCTGCTCGGTGATTCGATGGTCCGTAAGGTTATCTCAAAATCGTTGTGTAAATGCTCCCGAACTCCGATTGGGCCTCGCGTTCCCCTCGTGGACCCAGTTAATGGTACATAGAAATGTCCCAATTTATCTGAAACGGCGGCAGTTTCGGGCGAGTTGGGGAGGCATTTGGTAAAAGCTAAATCCGACGGAGCTCGATTAATTCGCTATGCCGTATCAGCACTGCCCGCGACACCTCCGCCGGGACGGGATGATAATGGTGACTGTTTGAAGATGCATAGAAACGTGTCAATTTATCTGATACTGCGGATGTATCGGGCGAGTTGGAAACCTGGTACATACAAGCTTGACTCCAAAAGGCAATCCAATGAAGGCGGATTGATTCGCTCTGTTGCATCAGCACTGCCCACGAGCGGTCAAATAACGGTGACCAACTTCAAGATTTGTGAAGGCCATCATCGAGAGAACCTTTGGGCCAACTAAGATAGGCGCCGTGGCCAGCCGGGTCGTTCACGGCAACTCGCCTGCGAAAAACCACTACTTTTCTATCATAGAGTTGGTTCTGTTCAATGTTGGTTAGCAAAAGAAGTAGCATGGTCAACAGCCTAGGCAAGAGCAAATGATACGTACACATCTTCCTAGTAGTGCGCCGACCGATGGCTATGAGACGGTGACACCATAGTCACAGGCAATATCAACATCGCTAGCATTTACCTGCTCGAGTGAGACACTCACCAAAGAGATCACTGGAAAATCTTGGCCGTGCGTGCTACATCGGCGACCAGTAACTAGTTGGAGAGATCTCGGTTGATGGCACGTTCACTGGCAGGATGATTCTAATGGCGCGGGCCCACGGGGGGAGGACGTAGTCATGGGGTTTGCGCTGTATATTGTTTCCATTAGCTGTTCGACACAAGTCGCCGCAGTGAACGTCTAGTAATGAAGTCGGAAGTTAACGAGGCTGTGTGATGGCATGTGACCTTTTCACTTACGTGCTATTACATGTTTCAGGCCACTGAATCGCAAGCCAAGCTCCGAGCTCTGTCCAAGCGGGATCAATAACATCAATCTTGACTTCTGAGTACCTGTCAATATGGAAGACACCTCAGGCTCGGTGCGGATCGATTTCTCGAGTCGCTGCAATACTGCCATGTATGGTGATGCGCTAAGTCCTCTGTTAGTCAGCCGGGATGGATTTGGTACCCACGGGCCACCTGGTAGGTATGCACTTACGGTACTACCAAACACCTAAGCATGGTCATGTTGACCAAGGGTACACTCCATATGTTAAAAGAGTTCAAGTTTTCAGCACCAGTCTGACTGCCTTGTTCAAAGTAACGAAATGATCGATGATTCAGCAAGCTCCGGCGTGGGTAGTAGTATCTGCGGTGGGTCGGCCCAGCCAAAAACTCCAACCCTTGGTACGCACTATCGCCATAGTTCAAGGACTCCTGACATTCTCCATTGTCAAATAGACAACAGCCACGATTTTTTCGCGGTTTGTGCATTCAGGACATTTGTTGTCTTGATGCTTGTTTGGCGCCTCTCCCCGTGACTCACCTACGAGAATGCATTCAGCTGTAAATATTCTAGCACACACTACTGTCTTGGAGGTGCCTTTCCGCCGTACGAAACCACAACACTACTTTGTCACTCATCTTGCCCTCGCTCTGGCACTTGTCCTGGTCAGGCTGCGCTGTCCCCGCTGGTGCAAGGTATGATCTTAGGTTCTGGTTCTGTACTCTAGTGACACACTGGCTACTGTGTGAGCGGGAATGTCGCTGGAATAGTGGTTTACAGTCGCATGACTCGACGGATGACAAGAGGTACGTGCACCTACATTCGATCGACAACCGACTGACTCCGTGTGCTACCAGCAACAGATACTCGATGGCTTCAAGAACAACTGCCACTACTTCTCGAAATTGCTTGAGGGCATCTTCCAAGACAAGCCGGCCATGTCTGCGCTTTTGTCCACCAGACTCCCGCTAGACGCCGCTGCGTGACCCACATTCCTTACTCCACTAGCCTCATGTGGCACATAGGCAACATCCTGCCTTATGGTCTCCAATGGTTACGGTCATGAATCGTGATCTGGTTTCCCCGATGACCAAGAACCATGCCCTGGAACGGATGGGGTCGCTATCTCCGACAGCGCGCTCTCATTGCGCCAATTAAGGATCAATCGGCACAACCATCCGATCAAGCCCGAATGGTTTTGGTATGGGGAACGTGATGGCACCACCTTAGGTTTGATGGGATTGTTCCATACTTGTCCGTGGATTTATCATGGGTGCCAGTTTCTGAATATAGTTGGCAATTTTCTGAGTCGCGAAGAAATCAAGCCAGACACTGAGCTTCTTGTCTGTCGCGTACCGGTATGCGTCACAACTTGAATGTCTGTCTTCCTACCCCCGTTATTTGATTGTCACAAAAATGATGTTCATGAACTGTGACCTACGTGCTGTGCTGACATATTGGACTACACTGATCCCCACATAAT
>JBBPMA010000088.1:30025-53636 GCA_038090075.1 Xanthoconium purpureum
TCCGGTCATTGGATGGCGTGGATGCTGTATCCTGCTACGAAGCTGAATAAATTTCAGAGAAGGACTCCATGGATTTACTAGCCAAATAACTCCAAATTTGTCAGCTCCTTTACTGCACCAATCAGAGTTCAAGTTGCATGTAACTCTTGAGTTTCGTCGCGATTCATTTGGAAAGGTCCCCATCAACGTGAGTGGCCATAAGAATTGGAGATAAGCGGCTGTTGGCTCTTTTATGATACTCAATGTATCTGAATATAGAAGTGGCCATATGATACGTATGATGCGCCGCGTTTGAGTCCTCCACCTCAACTGGTTCACAAATTAAGCGATGTTCCGAATCGTACCTTGGCAGCACCGTGAGGTTCAACTTTACGTTCAAGGCTTTACAGATGCTCCTTACCGTGTCGTTCATGTATATAAAATCTCTCTCACAACCTGTAGAACTCAACACCGTGATAAGTCCAAAGCCCCCAGATGACCAACCAACAACAACTTGTCCCAGACCTACTGTGCACATACCCATTGACCTCTCTTTCGGAGATGCTGATCCTGCCTTAGCTCTGAATTCCTCGCACCACTGCTGTTCAACCTCCCTGCTACTGATCAAACCTGCCGCTGGGTCACCGGATACGGTATTGATTGCGGCGCAACTATTCCTGCAGATCGCAGGCTTGCTTCCGCACACCTCCGCAACGGGCATTCCATCGGTGTGGGAGACGCGAAAGGGATGGTACCTTGTCAGTGGCAGTATTGTCACGCACTGCCGATGCAGCGGGTAAACATGATTCGGCACGTCTTGGAGGTTCATTTGAGGCTGATGAGATGGACTTGTCCCGCATGTGGGAAGACATGGTCACGAAGGACAGCCTCGCACCGATGTCCCGGCGGGGAAAATATGACCGCATCGGTGAGTAGTAACCTCAGGCACCAGTTTTTCTCTTAACTCCGACCGTAAATAGGGCAGTATCGCCCCATCTTTGTGGTGGGGGCCCGCATATGGGCTTGGAAATAATAACATAAACCTTGGTGAGGAGAATGGTGAGAGGTGGATGCTCTACTAATAGCAAACGGGCCGCACGATACCTAGGCCCTGCGTCACAGGTTGAGGGAGTAGATGAACAGATAGGTGTAACCTTCTGCCAGTGGTCCCAGGCTCGCTATGTTAGTTATATATGTCCCAATCGGTTGTTGTAATGGTCGTTATAAAGGAGTCAATGCACATGACTGCACCCTGAGTCTGCCGTCGCCCGGTCAAAGCACCAATAGTTCCGATTACCGGTCGATATATTTTGTTATTTACGCTACTCGCCGCCGTTCCTGCAGGGTCGCCTATTAAGCAAAGATTTGGCTTGGAGATCGACGGGACCTGTGGCGCAATGGAATGGGGTTCAAAGAGAATGTGAGATGAAACAGGGGCGCACAACGAGGCTGGACCTCGGAAAAGGGATCAGTACCGATGTCGGTATGTTGACATTGGACTATAGCTTTCATGTGCTCGCTCACCGTCATGATGGCCGAATGCTGACTTCATTATCGTTGTTCTGAAGCTCGACTGCCTAGTGGATGATACAACGTAGTGCCCAACCGTTGCTGGCCGAGACCCATATTCGTGTCCCCACTATTGACCATCAACCCTCCGATTAGATCACAGTAGCGATTGTCGATTGTAGTCGCAAGGTGCACGCGGGCTGGTCGCTGGGCATTATAAGTATCGGAGTTGTGAATTCGCCGAGAGACTGACAGTTGGTCAGCAGCTTGACACCGAAACGTCCGAGGACGAACCCAGTCTGCTCCCTTCGTTCCCGAAATTGGTTTTATGTAAAGAATGGGCCGCGGCGGCGCCTTTCCAGTCGTTTCGCTCTCTTAAACTGACCGAAATCCGCCGCCCATTGACACGGGACGCAGCAAATTGGTTGTCAGCACTGCTCAGGTAAGCAAGAGTTGAGGCTGGGAGTACAGCCTCGCTGACTAAGCCAATTCAATTCAGCATTTGGAACGCCAGTGCATCTCTCCAGGTCAGAATCTCATTGCGGTGTCGGTGAGTTGTTTGGATGTGAACATCATTGAAAGTGATCATGTTCTGCTATATCAGGTCAAGGCTGTTCCTTGACGACCCTTTGTTTGCGTTCCTCCTTTCCCACCGGCATCGGTCCTTAGTAGTATCAACCTCGCCAATCGCCGATCAGCGCGGTATCATGCCTGACGCCGATGCGCATCTCCACCGCAATGCTTTGTAACCTCTCCCGAAAGGTCACCTAGACTGGGTTGGCTCACCATTTAACCTAGTACTTGACCACATCTCCCAAACAGAGCGGTCGGAGACGATGTCTGTCCTCGACCAGGGGGTCCAATCTTGCAGGCCCCTGAGTTGCAATCTCATCCACAACGTGATGCGAATCGAGCTATTTCGCTGAACAACCTCGCTGAACAACCCTCTTTGCTCGGTCCGAGCTGTCAGGAATGGTCCCTGACCTCAACGACGCAATTGACTACCACTGCGAGGTATCAAGCCTCTTTCCAGACAGTGGAGATCAATCCGCATCATTGAACAACCTTGCGTATTGCCTTTACTCCTCCTGCAGACGCTGTCGAACTTCTTGAACAGGGCCACGCTATCTTCTGGGCATGGGACCTCAATACACGTCTGCAAGAAGTGGTGTCCGCTATCCGTGGGTTGCCTAGCCTGTCACGCTTCCTCTTTCCCCCACTCTTTTCGGATCTTTGGCAAGCAGCCAGTGGTGGACTAGTCACCATTGTCAATGCTAGCAAGTATGGTTGCGATGGATTGGTTGTTCTACCTGACCAAGATCCTATTCACGTCCCCTTCAGAATCAGCCCAACACAGGTCAGAAGCTTTTCTTCTCAGGTCTATTCTATTTTACAGCGGGACTTGCGTGAAGGGAGACGAGTTCTCAGTTTCCCCGGAGTAGTCGGAGACTTGATTACGACGTTACGAGAGCTTTGGAAATTGGTAGTTTCCCCGATGGTCGCGGTTGTCGAAGGGTTTCTATCTCATCACTCATGCATCTGGTGGTACCCAACCGCTTGTTTCATCCTCCTCCCTCTGCACCCTGCGGGGCATTTTGAGAGTAGGCAACCGAATCTCCCCGATCTTTATACTTCCTCTTACGTCCTTACCCTGACCACTCTCGCCCGTGCCCGACAGAATCATCTGTCGGATTCAATGAGGATACCGGAATTCCTCGCTGTAGCGGTAGCATGCTCCCCAGCTGGCAGTAATAAAATATGCCTATCTCACCCCATTCGACGTTCACCCCCCTGAAAGACAAGGGTGCCACTGTTAGCAAGATTGTGGAAGAGTTACAAAGAAACCAATTCGCTCACTTTCCCTGCCATGCGGGGCCAGACCCTTCGAACCCGTCCGAGTCCGCTTTATTTCTTGGTGACGGTCATTTGGAAATCGAGAATATCATGCGACACGACATGTAGCGCTCACGATTTGCTTGTCTCTCTGCTTGCTCGACTACTGTTGGCGATGAGCAGAGTCCTAGACGAGGCTATCCATTTAGCTGCAGTGATGCAGTTTAGTGGGTTCCAGTCAGTTACCTGAACGATATGGTCTGTGATGGACAACGACGCAGCCCAGGTAGCGTCAAGATTCTACGGCAACATGCTAGATGACTCTGGTCATCTTGACCACACCCGTGCGGCACTTACGTTGCACGAGTCGCTGAAGAATGAAGAGGTATCATGGGATAGCGCGTATTGTACGTTCATTTGGGTGCATGGCCTTCCTCTTTCCCGCTATCCATGTTTTCTGCATGTGCTCGGGTGCTGTTTCGTTATCGGACGTAACTCTGTACATTACCGCCAAATACCCATTGTCGATGATTAGGATTCAAAGTTCATCGCAGGCAGCATCAGAGAATAGGATGAGGTTTGCTACCAGAAATGTGGGGATGGCTAGACTGGTACGCAAAGAGTCCCCACTCCAAAGCGTTAGAGCGGAGAGGCGGAGGTTACATAAGTAGACCGTCCAATCCCGAACGGCCACGTGGGAATCGGATGGCTTTCAAACCTCTTCGATTCACCAAGGCACACGTGATTAACTGTATGACCTGTTCTCCACCATTCGTCTTGAATGAGGAAAGCAGATGGTTGAAATCGTTTCAGGATGAAAGCGGAAGTCACGTCTACTACTATGTACATAATAATGATCATGATCCCCGCCCAGTACGTACGGTACCCAGAGGTGTCCTATCTTTACTGAAACTTAGCGAAGGAGTTCTACTACGATCGAAGGGCGGAAATGCGCATCGGAAATAGTAAGTCATAAAATCGATTGAAATTATTTTATGGCGGGCATTCTATTCATTTCCCCATCAAATTTGATTTCGGGCTTAGTTCGTCTGTATTCAACGTGGAATAGGGCATCGATCTCGCCAGAGGGAGATAAACTCAGAAATAGGAATAGTCACAGTGGACTGGGGATCAAAGGTACTGCCATCTTTTCATGTGCCTTCTCTTCCATTTATTGCTCTTACTGCTGGTGGTAACGTCAGGTATTGTTCCCGTTAGCAGTCATTTCACCAGAACCGTCTCATTGGTCCTTGTATCCTTGGCGTCCACTCGTAAACTTAGGGATCTTACACTGGTACCGATTCTATTAGAATCCATTGCGACTCAAACAATTCGGCTGTACTGGGCCGAGCCGGAGCTTGCCCATCCAGTTTTTCGTTACTTAATGACGCCTTCCCAGATCCAAACGTCCATATCCGTTTTAAAAATATGACCAGAAACGTGAGTGCTCACAAACAGCGACCGCCGTTACTGCGTCCGTTCATTTTATGCGTCTTCCTTTCATCACAACGTCGAGTGGATCAAATGGATCTCATACGTTTGTCAAATACGGTAAGTTTTCGATCGAGATCATGCTTATGCATACGTTCATCCAATGTCTCGTCTAAAACCAAGTTACCTGTCAACTCCGCGCGTTTTTAGGCTTCGTTTCTCCACCAGGTTCGAATTTGTGCTTGGTTCCCCATGGGGCAAGATACAATACTATCCGTATCTGAAGGCGACTAAGGCGCAGTTAGTGGAAGCGAGCACAGGCAAGCTCTCCCGGTCGTAAGCAAGTGACATTGTTGCCTAGGAGCTTGACCTTGTTGAAACGATCAAGACATTACCATCACTTTAGCCTGTTCGCAAATCATACGTAGACCGATGCCATCTTAACAGCCCTCTAAGATTGATTTCTCAGGTATCACTCAGGTGTAGTTCATCCTTGGGGCGTCCCGGTTTCTTTATTCATAACCGGACGCAAACTTTTTTTACCGCCAGTGCCACATAACGGTGTGCTCCGGTACACGATACACCCCCTTTCAACCGCTCTAAGAATAGAGCTTTTCGTTTATGTAGGACGAGCTCGTACATAGCTGTCATTCCCCGCAGCGGTGCTTCAGTGCCTGTGCCTGAATCGAATCAGACAACCAGTCTGAGCGCATCACAAGATACGACTATATTTACCGAGGCGCTACACTGGCGCTGTCTATAACAGTACCAGTACCCCACTGGAGAGATCGGAGATCGACTGAGTTTTGTTCCAGCCCCCCCAATACCGTCATCACATGGACCCTGATGCATAATCGTCCGAATCCATCGATGACCCGGCCGGATCGGGGAACACACTAAGTCCAGTGTCAAGCGAACATCCTGATGAATTAAACTTCGAGATCTCGCGAGGACGTTCCTTCTGTCATCACACGTTTGCCGACACAAGCTGCTCCTAGTGGTGCACCCTCCCTGCCACACGGAACTCAATCAAGCCGCGGATGTGCTAAATTTTATCCCAACCCAGATGTGGAGGCGAATTGTGGCATAGTCTGCGGGAAATTCACATGGTATGGGCGCAACGTCGAAAAAGGGGTTATTCAGGTCATCGCCCTGTCCCACGCGTTTGAGCCTCCCGTGCCTGGGGTCGTTCCGATGGGACGATACTTTATTCCGTTCCGATATCTGGGGCGGAGAAGTCGGTACTCCCCGGATACTGCCACTAAGGCGATGATTAGAAGCTCTCCGAAAAAGGTATATTGTAAGCCTGTTGTGTGGAACCTGGTGCTAACTCGGCCGATCTTGACAAAAACGTCGTTCTGAGACTTGACACTGCGACAGTAGTCCAAAGCTACATGGATGTATCGTAGTCTCGATTTTTCTCGTGCGGCACACCTCCGGCACAAAACAGATCAATACATGGAACGAAACACGCATGTTACAACATAAAGATGGCTAAAAAACGGGAAAGAGAAGGGGAACAAAGAGAGAAAGTTGATTGGAT
The DNA here is from genome assembly GCA_038090075.1 of Xanthoconium purpureum. Lineage (NCBI taxonomy): Eukaryota > Fungi > Basidiomycota > Agaricomycetes > Boletales > Boletaceae > Xanthoconium > Xanthoconium purpureum. Next base: position 36,321 of record JBBPMA010000088.1, read on the forward strand.
GAACAAATAAAAGAGAAGTCATTCAACCGATTCAAACCTCCGCGTCGGCACATGCATGGCCCGTGCCCTTTCTCGAGAAAATCCTTCCACACACCTCACACTGCCACCTCAGTAATCCCAAGTGGACCGACAACACATGCCGGATCAGGCTACCCCGCTGCATCGGCGGGACTTGGCAGTCGTGCCATTGGCAGCTCACAACGACTTTCTCGTTGCCGCGGATGTCGTGTACGTTGCGGAAATGGGTACAGGCTTGTTTGGGGTCTACGGAGAGGCTGACACCGCATACGTGAACACGGTCATGCGAGAAGACCCATTGGCAAGTAACCTCGGGATCGGGGCCGTGGTGAGAGATGGGAGCGTGGTCGAAGACGAACGTGGACGTAGTAAATGTAGTTAATGATGGCGGTGCTGGCAGCATGGTGACGGGAGGAGGCAGGAACTCGGGAGTGTCGGCGAGGAGCTGGGCGAGGAAGTCGTCGCTGGAGCGAGATGGAGGCGTCAGCACGTTCGAGGCAACAAGCACGATTACGTACAGTGAATCTGATATGTCTTCATGTTGAAGCGAGTAGTCGTACACGCCCGATGGTATTTGGTATGGGTTCATGTTTCTACGACGAATGGCCTACTGCAGAGGAGAGCGCAAGGAACAAGGGGGGGAGGATCACTGGGGTTTTAAAGCATGTGCCTCAGTGACGGATCAGAAAGGTCGAGCGCGATGAGGCCGCCTCATTGGAGAAAAGTTACGCAACATGGCGAACTTCTCTCCTATTATGCTCGATTTGTCGAGACATAGATCCCCGCTGCACGCGCACCAACACAGTCTCCACGTGTCGAGCTGTCAATCGACGGATTAGTGTATCGAGAAGGTTCAATCTGGCGCGTACCCCGTGACAGAGCTTCACAAACGGTGCTTACTGGATAGAGCATGAATGCCTCGCTCTGTGGGAATTCAAACTTGAAAACATAGATAGTGGACTAGATCCATACGGTCACATCCGGCACAGGTAAGATTGGACATGTTCCCGTGCGATCAGGACATGTTACGATAGCCGTGCCTTGCTATCCACGCCAACTTGCACGTTTCAGGAAGTCATGCCGTAAAACACATTTTGATCAGTTGGTGATGGCGAGTCGATGCAATAATCCAATGGTCGGAGGATCGCAACGACGTTGGTGACCGACTTGTCCGAGAACTGCACCTGCTTCGATATGAGGCATTCCATCAGAACAATTCCATGATCGGTCCACGTTCATGCACAGTAGATCTGGGGTGCATGTGGAGTTGAGACGTCAGCATACAAGGTGGAGAGGGGCTATGTGACACACCTAACGATGAGGCATTCATTTCCGTCCCGACGATACGTCACTCGAAACGAAAATATACACGCCCATTCAATCCCCCCTAGATCTGACACGCCAAGAGCGACCAGCCCCCATCATTGTGCTCCGCCCTCATTATCCAGGCGATGGCGGTAGATCAATGGACGGCCTATTTGCGACCTGCCCACTCAACCTACTCACCCATAGCATACACCGGGCCGACCTGATCGTAACATGGCAGACCAATCAAAAGACAGGGAAAGCACTGCGTCAGGGCGTGATTACCCTGGGCATATCACCGCAACAACACCAATCCGAGGAGCGAGGGTTACATTTCGTCCCTGTGGAATTTTCAGATCCGAGAGTTTGAAGTGATAAAAATGCCAACATACCAGCGTCATGTAGGAGGCTGATGCATCGATCCGACGCGGTCTAGAGGTCAACCACACCATGTCCAGGGTCACATTATGAATACACCATACGCACATATCCACTTCACCGTCGGCAGCTTTACGCATCGATATCCGAGCTCAAGAGGCCATCACCTGATGGGAATAAGGTGCACACAGCAATCGACCGGCGACTACGCTTGGAATGGAGAAACAAAAATAACCCACCTGATCGTGTAACGAGGGTTTAATGCATCACGATAGATGTCGTGGACATTGCGACGCACTACCCCTAGCCGCAAGAAGAACACGATACGGGGGGTGGCGTCATTCTGTCCATCTTTCCGCATGCACTGAATGCTGTTCGTGACGTTCCTCGCGTTATGCCTACTGTGTTTTTCTCGATACTCCACATGAGAATACATGCGAGGCTTATATGGAGAGAGCATTGTGAAACAAAGAACGCAAGGAGAAGGATCAGATCGAGGGGGCAGGTAGACGGCGAGAAAACACGGTTTTGACAGCACCCGCGTGTTGTTTACGATGCGATTGCGTGAGCCACGAGTACATGCGCCAAAGGAATCCCGACAAGGGAGGAATTTGTTATTCCAGTCGTCAACCTGTGCTTCACAGAATGGCGATTGGACTAGATGACCGCTGATGGCTTTTCGAGAATATGCCCTGCCAAGTATTCAGCTGCTGGGTGCAGCAAGTCGTAGTACTGTAGTGGTAATGCTTACAGGTATTGGGCTTCCACAGCAGTTTTGGTCCGGGAAAAACCGATGTCACGTGCACCTGAGATAGCCTGATAGAGGGTAAATTCGTCGATAGGTCGACCAATCCCAAACCCCGACTCGGTGAAGCGGCACACCCGAGCCATGCGAGCATTTTAGGGTTGGGGGTTGGGTATAGAATGTACAAACATGTAGATAAAAAGCGTAGTGAGTGTACAGTACCCTATCTGGACAAAATTTCCACTCCGACCCCGACCCCTTGCCAGCTTCTCCGCTCCCCTCCGGCTCACATCGGCCCCTTGTTATAACGAATCTGCCGATGACCTTCGCCCAGGCCCCAGATGCCCATTACTTGTAGTTAATAAGTAGTATAACAAGTCGTCTAGGACCAACGAGCAATTGCCACTGTGCAACGGTAACTCCTACATCCAATCCCAGAGTAGTGAAGAGACTGACTGCAAAAAAGTAATATTTCTCTGAGAAGCCATCAGTGCGGGAATGGATTTCCAGAACCCCGCGCATGACATTCTGCTCTAAGTCGTCAATGCACTGGGTTAAATGAACCCGCGTGAGGCATTTGCGAGGCTAGACCTGCGTGCCGATCAGCTGGGTAGATACCAAGTCGAGCCGTAGTCACCGTGACGCGTGCGCTCGGAACCAAAAGGACGCCGGGCCGGGCCGCCGTCGCCTGGGCTCTGCACCTCGTTCTCCCCCATGGCCACCGTCAAACTCGCAACTCTCGTCATCCGTGCAAGTCCATTGCAATAACCCAATAATGGCCTTCATTTCACTAACCAATACACAGACCATCGCCAAACCCATCTCTGCCCAACTGAAAAACCAAGCAAAACAGTACGTCGACTCGTTCTTGCTCGCCCACAGCACCAATGACACCGTCGCAACCCTCACGTATGTCGCTCTTATGCACGTATTCACGCCCACCTGCAAAGACACGAAACCTTTCGCAATATTTGCGTCTCCCTCGCTCAGAGGATGCACACCGCCGAAATATCCCTCCGGACCAACATCCTCGGGGAACCCGCGCGTCATAACATCCGACCTTTGTCCGAGACCAAGTGCGTCCCTTTTCCACTCCCTCTTGAACCCTTGTTCACTCACTCGTTCGCCCAACAACTCACCCTCCACACCTGCACTCGACCCGACGGCAGAGCCATCGAAAACGGCGCCAACGCCCTCGCCGAATCCTTTCTCTTTGCTGTCGCCGCCCTCCTCATCATTGGCGAATCATACCGAACCTCCTCCAAACAATCTAAACGCCGCGACGACGTCAACGAGAAACTCGAAGGGCTCTTGAACGCCGTCGATAGGTTGCAGGAGAGTAAGCGGGAGGTCGAGGGGGCATTGGAGAGGACGCGGGAGGAGGTAGAAGAGGAACGGAGGAGGAGGGAGGCGTTGGAGAAGATGGTGGAACGATTAGTTGGGGTTGGGGTGAGTGCGGGGTGGGGAGATGCGTCAGTATGGGAAGGGACACCGTTGAAGCCGGCCAAGGTGGAGATAATGCGCAGCCCAAACACGTCCGAGTCGAGCACTGATCCAACCTTATCCTCCAAGTCATGAACAACAAGCCCATTCGTGCTTTTGATGAACCGTACACATGTCTGTATTGACTTCTAGACGTTTGAACCCGGTATGCTACATGGGCTTACTGTCCTCGCGTACTAATATCTCTTACAATAAGATATCTCCTCTCACGAAGGAATGAAATCATTTACATGATCAAGCATCCCCCCCGACACAACCTCTCTATCCACCCTGCCATACCCGGCCCACACCGTGCGCTGTTCCTCCTCGCCCTTCGAGTAGCCCTCGCCCAATCAATCGCCCCGCCCAACCTCCTCACCTCGATCGACACCTCTTTCTCACCACCCACAGGCACAGAATAGAACCACCGCAACGTCTGCTCGCTTTCGTCCATCTCCACTCTTCCTTCCGATACTATGACCTGCACCGCATACCCCTCCGTCTCTATTGTCTCCCCACCGCCAGCCGGCAACGATTTCGACGTTGTCAGATGCAAGGTGAGCGTCGATACGTTCCCAGTCCTTCCCTCAGTCACGTCCTCAGGATCATCTGGGTCGCTATCCGGAACTGCGATTGACCGATCGACGCACCCGTCCGACGCGAAGTGCACCAGCGGGATAAAAATCTCTGTCGGGAGCAAACTCTCGCCCCTTCTCTTCTTGACCGAACTCTCCTCTTCTCCCTCCATCGCCATCTCTATCTGCGGTGCGTCGGCAGGTGTAATGCGAACCTTGACCTTGAACGACGCCTTGCCAATGTCGAATTGAATGTCCACGGGTGTACCGACCACCTTGACGGGATACGGTCGACAAAAGGCGCCTATCGCGCGTGCGCCGTCTCGCATGAACCTCAATAGTTCATGCAGCGTCATCGATTGGGCACTATAGGACCGCGAAATGGCGTAGGGCGACGACGGGACAGGTAACGTCGCCAATGACGCGCTCGATGTGCGTGCCGACGCCAGCGATCCAACCACTGCGGGATGATGAGCTGCCTTCCCTTGCAGGTCGTCCTCACTCCATAGACTCAAGTCTTCGTTGTCCCACCTGTCTCCCCACATATGGCTGTTATCCGGACAATACGTCCAGACCGTATAGCTCAACGCATTCGGTCCGTCCGCCGCGTTCAAGCTCGCGTCCAGCGCGCGCTCCTGGGAAGAGTAATCCCCGTAACCCTTGCGCGTCGGATCGTACGCCTTCTTGTCGTCCATATCCATCGGGGTCCCGATTTCGCCAATGATGGTCGGGTACCGACGGGGCCTGGGAACGTCCGCGCCAAGCCGGACGCCATCCGATTTCAAAATCCCCAGTTGACTCTGAATGCTCGCGCGAATTGCCCTCTCCCCGAACCTACCCGCGAAAATCGGATTGCTATACTTGCCCCTGATGATGCCCAGAGCGTCTGCATTGAACAAGTGCCAGTGGCGCGTGACGAGCGTGAGACCATCATAATAGTGGGTCGAGTGGCAGGCACGTCCTTTGAGCAGCGATTCTGGAATCTCCGGGGGGATCGCAAAGACAGGCGCTTGAACGAACGCGATAGCGCTTGGGTGGGCGGCGCGGATGCGTGTCACGTAGTTAGTTAGATGGGGCAAGAAGAACTTTTCGAGAAAGTGCACTGGGGCGGGGTTGGTACCGGATGGGGAAGGGTAATCACGAAAGTAGTGGGGTTGTAGCAGAGAACCGGTGTCAACATTCCAAACGCCATGAAGAGCCCATACACACGTCCCGAGTGTCCATTCAGTCGATCGTTTCCAACCCCACTTGGGATGAACACCATTTAACTCAGCACCTGGGTCGGCCCATATCCGAACGCCTTTTGGATCGACCGTAACAGTCCCGCTGCGCTTCGATCCAAATGAACCAAAGGTATAGTTGTCCAGGCTTTGCGCGATACCCATCCCGAGCTTGAGCGACTGTAGCGGGGTCGGCACCGTCCCTTTTTTCAGCGCCGATCCCTGCGCGGTTGGATAGGCGCTGAGATCATCGTACTCGATGAACCCTTCAGCGGGTTCATTCATGCTATCCCAGCCAATGACGACATCATCTAGCAATCCACCCGCGTCCCGAATGCGATCGGCGAGTACCCCAAATGCTTGTATGAAATGCGATTGTAGGTAATCTTGAATATTCATGCCGTCGAGGACGCATTTGGGAGCAAACGTTTTGCCTCCAAAAAAGAGGGCAAAAAGGGTTTGAGATGCAAGACGACCATAGTTGGTGGACCAGATCATGGAGGGGAGGGCAGCGGGATCTGGGGTATCAGACGAGCCTGTGTATTCGCAGTGTATGATGGCGGCTTGTGTTGCGGTGAGCGCTTGTGGGTCGATACCACACGCTGGGAGCGTCCAATAGGGTGCCCCGGAACCACCCGAGAAACGTGACCACTGTGAAGAGTCAGAAAAAAGCAGACAAAGACAAAGGAATGCGTACGACGTCTTGGTGGGGGTCCAAATAAACCTTGAACCCGTATTCTTTACATTTGTAGAGGACACGAATCGTGTAGTCCATGAAATCGTAATCGTAGCATCCGCTAGTCAAGCAACGTGAAAACGCGTACGATGGGGGTAGGCTAGGGAGTGCTCACGGTCCCTCGTGTTCGAGTGCCTCCCAGGTAATGGGATACCGTAGCACGTTGAATCCCCACGCTTTGAGACGACTGAGATGCGCGTCTGCGGATCCATCGTCGAGATTCAAAGGGCGACCGATGAAGCTATGTCCGCCCGCCTGTGCAGACGACCAAAAACCGTGGAGAAGATGGGAGGGCTGGCCGACGGGCGCTTTGGACGACCCAGAGAGGTTCACGCCACGCAATAGCAACGTGCGGCCGTTGGAATCGACAAACTGGCCGTCAAAAGTGTGTACATAATCGTGTGGGGTAGGTTGGCCAGTTGCCGGGCATGTCCTGGGTACTTGAGGCATATCCTCGTCGTCTTCTCGTGTTTATGGGTCGAGATGGCGGTAGTGAAGGGAGGAAGGGAGGCGGATCCCCTCAATTGCATATAAAACGCGAAGTCGTACGACCTGCCTAAAATGGCACGCTCTCTAGTACGTACACTTGTCGTTGGGCGGTGGGCAGTGCTCGGGTGCAATTGTCTCTCAGACGCAGTGCTTGAGGTACATACATACACATCACAAGGCACAGCGGTCCTCGGTGCATGCAAGAAGCTTTACATTGTGTAAATGAACTCAACGTCACGGTGCTTCGTTCCACTTTCAATTAAACTGAGGTGCCTTTTAGGCTACGGAGCCGGAAGTATCCGTACCGCCGGGGCACGATTCTCCCATCAGATCAGTTATTCAACACCGTCGGGAGACCGGCAAGCTTCATTTTGACACCAACCTCGAACAGATAATCCAGGCACTAAAACCGCAAAAATCTAGCAGCCTCATACACATCCAGCAGACACACTCACCTCGGTCTGCGTTTTCGCCTTTTGCCAGTCATCTCCTATCGAATGAAGTCCGCTAAAGAAGATAAAGACCGTGTTCACAAGACGTACCCCACACGTAGATCCCATGCCTTCTTACAAGGATAGCCGCGGCCTCCGGGTACTTGTCCATCGCTGCTGCCATACTTTCCGTCAGATCTTCCTCGAACGGGGTGTTGGGAATAATCGGGACGCGGAGGGTGTCCAAGTAAGACATGGCCAGGCCGTTTCCGCCGATGCGAACACCCTTGGTCATCTACCCAACACCTTCAGATCGGCACATTACCTACCAAGAAAGACCCTTACCTCCTATATCAGATAAACGCGTCAAGAGTTTTGTAGTCAGCAATCAGCGATCGCGATCATCCGTTGTCCTAGTTCGAGGACCTACCTGATGAGAGATCTCAAAAAGGTCACCCTCCCACAACAATGTCGCCATTACCGCATTCTGCGAGTGTGTATGAATACAGCTTCCTGCATTCCTCTTATCGAACGCGTTCCAAAACAAGGGTGTACACGCCGACTCTTTCAGGTTCATTTTTGGACGACGGAGAAAGATGCGATCGGTGTGCGGGGAGGGTGTGGGTTGTGGGTAGGGCAAGACGAAGATGTGCGAGTGTTCGATCCGTTCTTTTTGAACGCCAGATGGCGCAATGTAAACTTTGTCCCTGGTATATCGAACACATCCGAAAAAGATGAGCAAGGACGATACAACGTCAGACATAAACGTCAAAGAAGACACACCCAATGCGGATACAGATCCCACCCCCAGTGCCAGTGACCCATCCAAGCCGATAAAACCCGGCACACAGCTCTGGGATTAGATTTGCGGGCTATCCGCCGAGGCAATCTGAGCATTAGTGCGCATTCTATGAGACGTACGCACGTGGAGTGGATCGGTCGAGGTCACAAGCGCATCGGCCTCGTCACTGGACATGGTGAATTAGACCGATGTTGTGCTGATAATGCATCGCTGTCTATCCTGAACGAAATTTCACACGGGGGTCTTTTGGTTGATACGTCTGAATAACCCCCCTCATACACGCCCCGCCGCAAAAGCCTCGAAAGCGTGGACGCCAGTTTCGAGTCGGGAGTTATCGATCCACAATTGAACCGTTTGACTCCCACTCAAACGTCTGGAAGAGGGGGAACACGCACTACACCCACAAAACCAGCCATAGGAAACTGTGGACAATATTCACTCCATTCTACCTGCTCGATCCACCCCCAGTCCGCTTGATCTCCTATTGCCATCCACCCAGCCCGTACGAAGTCCAACACAGGAAAAACATAGCCCGTGCGCGTTAATAACCAGGCAGCACAGGTAGGGCATTTTACATAATGTAGTGGGCTGTCGTCGACGATGATTCACTCGGATTTACCATTTTCATGAAGATTCGCGGCAATCCGTAGCTGCCTGTCAACAACGCGTTTGATGGGTCGCCCAGATTCAGACTCGTGCTTCTCGACCGTATAAACGGAAGTCGAAATTGAGTCCTCGTTGGGAACTGGTGCTGTAGTTAATATTCAATGGTATGTCCTGTCTACATTAGGCGAGGTGCCACATCATATCCTACGTGCACAAATTGAACATCACTTTCCACGATGGAGAAGGCCGTTTGCGTACTACTTTTCATTGAGCCTATCTCATGGTAAACGTGCGTCGTAATGGCAAATGCAACAGATCGCCACGTAATGAAGAGGGCCATTACGAGCGCATTTCCGAGTAACACGTATCCTCTGCATCGTGTTCGTAGATCCCCTCGATATGACAATGTATGCCTGTGCACTGTATTTTGGCGTTGGCTGTCTATGCTTGATACACGCGCCAAGCGAGGTGAATACTGGACCATTGGAGGCTTGTTCAGTTTAACCTTGGATGTGCAGATTTTCTTTTCAATCGAAGTCACAGGCACAACGTTGGTGAACGACTCTGCTTCCGAGGACAAAGGGCTAAGTCGCATGCCTATCAGCAGGTCCCGATTTTTAACGTTTATTTGACCCTTGAGACGCACCACTTTTCTCGGGTAGGTTCCAACTTCTGGAAACTGCAATCATGGCGGTAGTCGCGACTCCTTTCGTTTCAAATGCCCGGTGTATCTAATCCGAGACGGTTCCTCTGACAGCATGATCCATGTATGACAGTCGCATGGGTGGAGATCAAAGTCGATACCATCCTGTATGTTCTGTGTGGGTCACTAGACCCACATGATTCCGATCGTCGAACCGGTAGGTACCGGAAATCACTGTACGATGATAAACGGATTCATATAGTTTACGTGTTCGCTATGCATAGAACTAGCATAAAATACTAAGTATCAACGGGCATGTGGAACGTCAAATGATACGAAGCTATCATAGCCGTCTCTGATTTAGCAACCTGATGAAAGTGGTGCAGTACAAAGTCGTACCTTCACGCGGTCGGTAACATGTCATCGTTGATGTGACATTCGTGCTTCGTCCCCCTCCTCGAGAACGTCTTAGAACATTGGGGGCACGTCCACCTTAAGAGTCGTAAATGGACTGATAAAATATGCCGGCGGAGGCTCCGCTGCTGAATGGGGCAGCAGTGACAGCCCAACCACAAACATATGGTCCTTTGTTTACCGTCTCCCCCGACAGCATGCGCGGTGCGGAGATGTTCGGATGCGACCTTGCGGTCCGCAGGGAGGATGGTGCCACATTGGCGATCAGCGGTCATCCAACGACAAGTTATCATCTGGGGCACGGGAGGGGCGAGTAATTGTGGTACGAAGAGTTCGACGCTGAGGATGGGTCAGCACCACGGCGGCAAGTTCAAGGGGAAGCGCATACGGATCTAGTACGTTGTGGTGTACGTTGGGCATCTCGAGGACTTGGAGGATGGCGATGGATCCACTTGCATGAATCGCATTTTTATTCGAGTTCACAAGGCGGGACGATACAGGTGCTTAGTTCATTTCCGACATACCATACTTGTTATCTAGACTAAGTTAGGTTTGCCACCGCTTGGCTATTAGAAGCTCGAGTGATGGTGACCGCAGTCAAAAGAGGGCTGGGCGGTGGGGGCCAAAGGTTGAAAGGCAATCACAGCCCGTTGCACAACGACAGACCACTTCGAGAATAACACGCGTTCGGAGTTTGGGTCGGGGAGGCTGTCGGCAAACTTCATGAGGTCTTGCTGCGTTGGCCCAGCTCGTGCCGCAATAACAATTTTCGGTCGGAGACGTATGTTCAGAGGCATTGTGGACGATAAGAAAATCCGAACCGCTTGATCGTTCTGCAGCGGGCTGTAAAATATGACCCCGATAAGTTCCAAACAGTAGTGCTGAAGAGCAGAATACCAAACTGTATGCATACACATCAATCACCACTTCGCCACATAAGCGCCGTTCTCATGAGGCGAAACAAGGGAGGCTGTTCTAAATGACGGTCGGCCGGATCCTTCGGTTTCCATTGTCGCCGTTTCTCCGTCAATGCCACTCGGGTTGAACGCAGAAAGGGGGCTCCTCATGGAATACACACCTTTTTTTATTGAGTAAGGAGGCCACTTCTTTCCAAGAAGGCTTCGATGTTAGTGCATTAGGGTAGCGGGTACCTCAGAGATTTGATAAGTCTAATCGTTTTCGGAGTCTATAATCTGTATATGGATGCAAGTAGGGTGTTCATGACGCGCTAACTGAAACCAATGATCCACGTGTGGCGGGTGCTATGCTGCGGCGCATGTTGTGGCCTGTTGCGTGGGAGAGGGGCCTTGCTTGGACACATCCCCGCAACTCACGGCAACGACCCACTCGCTAAAAGTCTTCTCTGAGCCGAATATCTTTTTTCCGGGACCAAGGCTATTTTAGCACCAAGTGAGTGAGTTGGAGGAGCGAGCCCGAGTGAGAATCTGTGAGACGACAGGCCTGCCACTGCAAATGGTACGACAGCACTGGATCTTGAACTTCAGGCGGGTGGCGCGTGCCCGGGCCAGTTTGTGTAAGCCTTATGATGGAAAGGGTTCGGCGTCTTCGATCGAATGGCAAGTTGGAATGTAGCAAACCGACTTCGAACACGGGGGGTAGTGTACGCCAGGCGAGCGCTCGTGCTTCTTGAACGTATGGATCCCAACGCTCTCGTTCACCAAGCGAACGACCTCGATGTCACCAACGGTCGACAATTTGAGTGTGGCGTCAACGCGGATCTGAAAAGATAATGTGGTCAGGGGCGACACGAATCGCAATCATGATGGGTCTCAGCTGGCGGCCCGCTGGGTGTGGAGCCGGTGGTGATCGTGATTGATCGTGGATAGCGGAGAATCAAATCGGCCAACAGGGTCGGTACTGCATTGGCGCGGGCTCAGCGCTTGCTCCGAGCCAACATCTGCTTCACATGTTCGTTAGAAGATTAGCTCTCCCATTTCTCCACTGGCTGAACAGAGTTTCTAAGAGTCTGCTGTCTCTACTGCCTCGACCTTAAATCCACCGCGTGCCTCTCTTGCTGCGAACGGTGGCTGACAGTCTTGTTCCTCATGCTACAAACTTCATCCTCCTACTCTACCATAGATCCGACCGAGTCTGGAACACTGGTCGCCTCGCAAGGCTTGCCGCTAAACCTTCCGTTACGCGATAGCATAGGCATGTACATACTGGATTTCATTCAACGTCAGTTCTGGTTGCTGATTCTGGTATCATACAGTTGGTTTATCGCTGGTGCTACCGGCCACCGCCTACACCATTACATATGACACGCGAGTGAGTGGACGGGAATGTCAGGGACGGCATACACCAAGCGTCAATTGGTCATGTTGGTCCAACCCCGTTAGACGGGCCATGCTGATTGGATGGACGGGGATGTCAGGGGCGTACGGTGTACATAAGGCGGGACGAGAACAATATACGCATGACGCCTTGTGCACTGGAACCCTCAGGGTTAACTTATCTCGGAACGAGGTGGGTCTTTATCTCATGTATCTGAGTTGGGCACTGCCGCCTCTTACTCGGCAGCTCGGAGTTTGGTTATTTGTATCCGAGTTGATTTTACTGCTGAGACACCCGCACAAGGAAATATCATACAGTGAGGTGAGTGGGTCAATGAGTGTGAATAACGGAACGCTACGATGTAGTGTGTGGTCGATTTAATTTCAGGAATGAGTAAAACGCCCACCTCTGGACTCCGGGAGGGGCCCGCGCGTCAATTGGTGAAAATAACAAATTCATTTTGGGATTCCCGAATTACAATGACAGCCTGTCATCACACCATTGCGAGGCTCATGGTGTTCTGCGGTGCTCCGAGACCATCCAGGGAGCTACGCCCAAATTTCAGTGATGATGAATTCAACATCGCGACACTTCAATACCCCGCTACTAATGATCCGAGGTACTTCGGGACACGGAGACACTGCCTGAACATCACCTCATCATTAACTCGCCTGTAATGCGAAACTGTTTGGGATACCGACGAGCTTTCCCTTGACATCAATCTCGGATACATGAAACAGGCACTTGGTTAAAAAATCTCTTTCAAATTCAAGAACTCTCATCGCTGCCGCCATATTAACCGTCGGACCGCCCTTGAACGGTGGTGTACTCGCAAGGATCGAGACACCGTGCCAGTTCGGCTTCTGCGAACGTCTCTAATGACCTACCCAACACGGTCAGACTGACACATTCCCTACCAAGCAAGTGCTCTACCTCCCACAGCAGACAAGCATGGTGGTTCTTGTGTCAACTATCTACGCTAGCGATCACAATCACTTGTTGACTTGAATGACTTTTTGATCAGTAAAAGGTCTCCGAGAAGTCCTGGACCCATGATAACGTCGCGTTTGGTGAATGCACACAGCGGCGTGCATTCCTCTTACCAGACGTCCTAGAGCAATGGGAGAAATGTAGACCTTTCGAGGTTCATTTTTTGAAGAGGGAGAAAGATGCGATAGACGAATAGGGAAGTGCAAATATATCGACCTAAGTTGTTCCTGGAGGATCAGAACCACATGAAGAAAAGCAGCAACGGGGATATCACATATCATTCACCACATGCTGCAGATTCTAGAGCAGGCTCGAAGAGATGGGATCCGACACCATGTGGTGGGCAGTGGAGGATTCCAGCCAGCACGACTTGCCCACCCAGAACAATCGCCAATCTATCAGGGCCCCTGCCACTGTGAGAAGTGACAAAGTTCTCCTGACTTGTCGGACACATCTGGCGGCCTGTTATATCATACATAACATGAACAGACCGCAAGCGCGTCGGTTTGTTGCCGGACGCGCTATGTAAACTTACCTTGGAGCAACATGTAGTATTTTCTCTGGTATGTCCAGATCACCTTGTTTCTGACCACGACGCCCGATCAGCCTTAGGGTCGACGGCCTGCTTGCATGCGCATTGCATGATGAGCAAATCTCCAAGTGTCAAATTTTGCAGAATTTTTACCATCAACTTCGCCGCGCAGATCCTCACGACGCAACCGGCCGAGAGCGTCCGGTGATGTCTGACATGTCAGGTTCGCATACCAATTGTGCGCTCATCTCCCACCACTACATGGATACGTAAGTACATATACGTCTCACCGGTTGGCTTTGAATTCGAGTTTTGGCCGTATATTTGAGGAAGGTGCAGTCCCCTGCATTGGATCCGCGGAAAGACGTAAAGGAAGTGACGGTAAGAAATCACATTCTTGCTGTGTGAATATAACTAAAAGGCGCTCCATTCGCACACGGTCGCCGATATAAGCTGCAGGATCAGACACACCGTCTTCGGATCATCATCGAGGGCTGGCTGAGGGAGACTATGCGGCGACACATGGACGGAGGGATGCACTACATGAAAAACATTTTCACATCCCTGCTCCCATACTTTTTTCCGGCTTGTCCTACCCGCCAAAGGTATCTGCGGCTGGGATCTGTCATGTTGCTTTGTGCCCAATTTGTACGTCGCACGGCCTTGTTCCCATCACTCCAGCCATCAGATTCCCACTCTCACTCTTCCCTCGCCTCCTGGTGATTCCTCGATGCTCAAGCACACTTATTCCAGATTCTTCGGGCGACGTTCTGGCGAATCCCTGATGTATTCGATTCTTCAGCGTTAACTCATTTTTTTCATGTCCACCAGGTGTCGCGTCGTCCCCCTCCTCACAGATGGAACCTCGTTCATCACGGTGACGTGGATGACACACTGACTTCATACCAGAATCCCTCGCTGTCATGCTAGCAAGTCCCTGCACACAGCTCTACTGCCACATGAATTCATGTGCCCACTCACCTCCGTCCCCGGAAACCCTGAACAACACGCTAGCACCGCATTCAAGGGGACGCTCGGGCGGGCGGGCGTGCCCGCGCAGCAACCGCGGACCGTCATGCAGGTCGTTGTGCAGGTGCTCTCACTGGTTGCGTCTTCTTCCTCTCCGCATCTCAAGGTGGGAGCAGACGTGGAGGCGGACGCATTCCTTGCAGCGAAAGTCAACGCCGATTCAATACCGCTGTGTGGTATCGTCTACCCCATCGCCGTCGTGCAACCCACGCATTCACCGTGCCAACAGTCGCTTTCACCCCCATCAATCCTTGCCACACTTCGACTTCGCGAGGCACGAGCGTTGCCGAAGTGCCCAGTATTCGGTCGGCCAGCGTTTCAGTGGTGCGAGCTTTTCTTCCTGCACGACCACCTCGCCGCTCTCGCTGGATTCGTACCTACCACGTCCTCATGCATTCGGCACCACGGCACCTCGCATCAGTCCCTCACACTCTGGGTCCTGAGTGCGCAAGTCGCTATCTCCCGCTTCTGCGAGGCGGTAGCGGGACCGGGACCAACCCAACCAAGGTGAAATGTCAGTGCTTTCCGTGACCAGAAGAACGCTGGGCCACCACCGCCGCCTGCGCACCTTGTTCTTCTTCCTCCTCGTTTTCTCCATGGACGCCGTCAAGCTCGCGTCCCTCGCGACCCGTGCAAGTCCATTGTACCCAATTCTGACCTCATTCGTCCACTTTGCACTCGATCCGTGCTTCCCCACACCCGACGACAGAGCCATTGACAACGGCGCCAACGCCTTCTCCAAATCCTTCCTTTTCGTAGTCTCCGCTCTCCTCATTGTCTCATCCTTGGTGACTCAGGATCCTACCAGTGCTCGACCCGGTCTGCGCAAGCTCCACTTGACCAACCCAAATTGGTGTCCTTTCCCATACTGATACCCCACACTCGCCTACCCCAATCAACCGCTCCATCGCCTTTTACCTCCTCCCGCGTCCTCTCCAATGCCCCCTCGACCTCGCTCTTGCTCTCTTGCAACCTCTCGATAGCATTCAAGAGCCATTCGAGCCGCGCCGTCGCAGAGTTTGAATTGTTTGGAGGAGGTGTGATCCAGCGTCATCGTCCAAGTCATTACCACCGACAAGTCCATTCACGCTTTCCACAAAGCGTGCACATGTTGTGTTTGGCTTCTGGATGTTTTGAACCCGGTATGCAACATGGGCTTACCGTCCTCCAAGTCGAGTACTAACGTCTATAAGATACCTCTCCACAAAAAGGAATAAAATGATTTACATGATCAAGAATCCCTCCAGACACAACCTCCCCATCCAACCCACCCCCACATCGTGCGCTGTTCCTCCTGGCCCTTCGAATAGCCTTCGCTCAACCGATCACTCAGCATAACCTTGTTACCGTCTCTTTCTTGCCATACACGGGCACAGAATAGAACCACCGCAACGTTTGCTCGCTTTCGTTCATCTCCACTTCCCTCCGACATCATGACCGCACTGCATGCCCCCTCGTCTCTACCATCTCTCCTACACTAGCCACAAACGGTTTCGACGTTGTCAGGTGCAATGTGACCGTCGATGCGTTCCCATTCCTTCCCTCAGTTACGTCCTCAGAATCACCTGGCTCGCCTTCCGGAACCGCGATTGACCGATCGACACACCCGTCCGATGCAAAGTGCACCAACGGGATAAAAATCACTGTCGGAAGCACATTCTCACCCCTTCTTTTCTTCACCGAACCCTCCCCTTCTCCCTCCATCATCACCTCCATTTGTAGTGCGTCGACGGGTGTGACACTACTTTGACCTTGAATGACGCCTTGCCATTGTCGAATTGAATGCCCACGGGTGTACGGACCACCTTGACGGGATACGGTCGACAAATGCGCGTATCGCACGTGCGCCTTCTTGCAAGAACATCAACAGCTCGTGCAGCGACACCTATTGGGCAGTATAGGACCACGTATTCGCGTAGGGGGGCGACGGGACAGGCAACGTCGCCAATGACGTGCTCGATGCGTGTGCCGACGCTAGCGACCCAACCGCTGCAGGGTAGTGACCAGTCCTCCCCACAGCTCGTTCTCACTCCACAGACCAAATTCTCATTGCTCCATCAGAATCCACCCGTCCCCCCACATTTGTTATTGGAACAATACATCCACACCGTATAATTCAACGCGTTTGATCCATCTACTGCGTTTGCACTCGCGTCTAGCACGCGCTCCTGAGAAGCGTGACCTCCGTAGCTCTTGCGCGTCGGATCGTACTCCTTGTCGTTCATGTCCATCGGTGTCCCAATTTCGCCAATGGTGGTCAGGTACCGATGGGGCCCGGGAACGTCCTTGCCATGCTGGACGCTGGAGTAGCACTCATGGTCCCTTGTGTTCAAGTGCTTCCCAAGTAATGGAACATTGTAGCACGTTGAATCCCAGCGCTTTGAGGCACTGATATGCGTCTGCAGACCCATCGCATCTGGAGACCAGCAAGTTCCATCTTGATACCAATCTCGAAAAGATGATCCAGACAGTAAAACGGAAAAGTCTAGCATCCTCACAGGACCCACCCCTCGGTCTGTTTGTTTGCCCTTTGCCAGTCATCTCTCGAACGGACGTCGGAATGTCTGCAGAAGAAGATGAAAGCTGTGATCACAGGACGTACCCCATACGTAGATCCCATGTCTCC
>JBBPMA010000089.1:0-53374 GCA_038090075.1 Xanthoconium purpureum
GGGCGGACATAAGGGGGGCGAGTGAGAACTGGGACGTACGGTGATGTTCCCGTCGATATCACTCACGACAGGCGCGAATGCGGGGTTCCCGAGGAGCTCTGTGATAGTGTGGAGGGTTGAACAATGGCGGTTAGATCGTTGTCCTCCATCCATGACGATTGATGGGACTTGAACGTACTGAACAAGCGCACGACGCCTTCCGACGCTTCGAGGAAGGCGGTGGCATCGATCCCATCGCCCGTGATGGGTACATCAGCAAAGGACTAGAAGCGGGATCGGGAAGATCAAACAAAGGATAATAATGTTAGCTACGACGGCGCAACTGAAAAATATGTCGCGTATGAGACTCGCCTTCACGGTTTCGAGAAAGGGTGCCATCGTTGCTGTGGTATGTGTATCACCAGAACAACGAGGAGGTTGGGGTCTTTGCTGATCTAAGCCATCTAATTCAATCGGTTCAGATTCACAGCCACTTCCACTATCATCGTGTCTGAATCCAATGATGGTGACTCGATTAGCGCAAAATAGTGGCTCTTCCGCTCTCGGTGCCGTACATGAAGCAATCCTGTTCGGTTCGGAGAGCGGTGCACCCTCTGAATCTGCTGTAGGAAGCTAGAGAGCGTAAGTTGTTCCGCGAGACAACAGACCTTTTCCCCGGTTATTCTGGATTGTTCAATGTGGCGGATTTTCGTCGGCGGCGAAGCAAACATTGGTCACCACAAGTATCTATAATTGATCGCATTTTCTTTCCCTCACGGAAGTTTGGACGAGAAACGGATGTGCTCCTAGCGGAAATTTAAAACTCAATCCAATAGGAAACTTCAAAACCGGGTCGCATAACCAAGGGATCGAGACAAGTATGTCAACCAACTAGTTTCTCTTTGCAACCATCACGACCATCCAACGTTCCAGGTACGATAATACCTCGAACTTACATCTGATTCGGTTCTGCGCGGATACGCTCTAGATAGGACTCGTTCATATGTGCGCGAGGAGAGATGCGACACGGGAACAGTTGCGGGCGACTGGATACCATACCACGCAATCAGGTTGATATTGACATCACATAGAACGACTTACCGAGTGACGCCGTTCACCCATTTCACGTGAAAGGGGACATCTTTGCCTTGTGCATCCTTGGGAGGATAGAATTCGAGCGTCGCAAGCATGGTGGCGATGCAAGCGAAGAGCGATGCATCTGCGGTATACCGTCCTAATGGAAGTAAAAGCAGATGTCAACTACTGCAGTCTACTTATCGTATTTGGGCCGCGTGTCGACGTACCGGGGCATATTCGACGCCCAAACCCCAACGCAAAGTCCATCGGATCGTTCGCATTCAACGTACCTTCGTCATTTAGGAACCTCTCAGGTATGAATTCCTCCGCATTGGGGAATCGAGCTTCATCACGAGACATGGCCCTGGCGGAACCATTTTAGAGCCAAATTATTGGAGAGAGATTGGAGCCTACCATAGGTTTGCAACGACGGTTGCGCCTGATATAGGGGTGGGCCTGATCATCCCAGCGTCCATCTGAAGGAGAAACCTACCCTTTGGTATGTACTGGCCCTTGTAAACATCATTGTTTGACGTGGCGTGGAAAATACCTGGACGGTCTAATTGTCAAGACCGCGAGTATAAATGTAGAACGATGTTTTACCCAGAGGTGCTACTGGCTGCCATCGGAGGGTCTCACGAATAACCGCGTTGACATACGGCAAAGCAGGTCTATCATCAAACTCTGGAAGGCGTTCGGTTCCAATGACCACATCAATCTCCGCCTGGGCGCGCTTCCATACACGGGGGTTTAAAACCATGGCGAGGGTGAAAACCATTAGGGAAGAGGCCATCTGAAAAATAAATGCTGTGAGAGATACACTTGGCACTCTTTGATGGGGCACACCGTGTCAGCGCCGGCTGTATTACAACACCGAGGTGAGTGACCGGCAACCTACATGAGCCGATAACACACCAAGGACGGAGGACACAGCTGCCTTTTTCAGGTCAATAATGTACTTTGCGCGTTGTAACTTGCCCGCATGCTCGGACATGCGCGCAAGGTAGTCTGAAACCATCGAGGTCATCGGCCGTTGGCCGGATGTTTCCTGGCGACATAGTCAGCTGAGTCCTGTACAATATCAAATGGATATTACCAGGCACGCTTTGGCGTATTGGTAAGGCATGTCCGTTAGTTGTATAGATAGATTGCGGGTACGGTTTGCTTCACGTTTAAGCGATGATCCCGGGAACCAGTCAGGGATATACAAAACTTTGAACGAGTCGTTGTGAACATTACTACTGTGACGAATTTGTGGAAAATAGCTTACGAAACGGAAACAATTTGAGGATAACGGCTCGCTCTGGCACAGCTATTGGTACCGCAGCTGCCGCGAAGTATTTGAAAGCGCGTACTACGGGGTCATCTACAGTCTTCGTTTCATAGTTATAGGAAGCAGAGAGAGGTACTGCGACGCCGAAACTAAGTGAAGGATGTCAAAACGTGACCGGTAATCCAAAATCATCTCTCACACTTGGTAATGGTGTTCATAAAGATCCGGGCTTTTAATCAAATCTACCACCAGCTGTCGAGCTTTACGAAGCTGCATTGGGTGAAGGTTGGGAGCCGTTTCTGCGCGATACGTCTGATGGAATATTCGCCTGCATGACCGCCAATGGTCCCCGTACGGGGTGACGACAAATATGCAATCTATACCATACCTGGGCAGATATCATTGCAGTGAGCGTCAGGTTGAATATTATAATAGAAACAAAGCTCACGGCTCCAACGTTGCGATAGCAGGACGGTCCGAATAAACTTGCGAGCGCTTCTCTAACAACTCTACAGCGACCGACCGGGATCCTAGGACTACCATATCCTGATCCAAAAGACGGTGATAAATTATGTCGCCTATAGCATGCTCAACGTGGGATGGTGAGATACTGAACGAAAAGTTCACCATAGATCGCATGCCATTCTGTGTATGTTCTCCAAGGTTGTTCACGATCGACTGAGAGTATATTTCCTAGAACAGGGAGCCCTGTTGGTCCTGGTGGCAGGGGCAAGCCGTTTCTCTCCAGCCTTCGCTGCACGAAACGTCGGACAACATCTATAGCGATGATCAATACTGGTGCAATCACCGCAAGCTGAGCGGGCGACAGTCGTTGCATGGTGGGCGAGAGAAGGGCCAGGACTAACCTCTTCGCAGGAAACGCAACGGTTCATATAGGAGGCGCAGCATTTCGGGTCTCCGAAGAACAGGCTTGAAAAGGGAAGGCATGGAGCAGAAACAGATAGGACATGTGTGCCTTCAGCTTAACCTAAGACACGTCCAGACAAAAAGAGGTTATGCAATTTCCAAGTTTCGAGACACTTGAGGAGAATGGGTGAAGGCTCCTCCAAGCTAGGCGACCTAGCCCTTGGAGACATGCTTCCTTTATGGTACGGATGTGGACTTAGAGGAAGATTCTCCCTTTTGGACGCTTTCGTCCCGTAGGCTGCGGATCGATTTTTGCTAACAAAGGCGAGTGCCTCACCAGCTTATCGCGATAGGGAGATTTCCGTTGGGCACATTTTCAGCAAGGGCCGGTCCTGGTACACGCTGCGATTTTTTCATCAGAACCATCTTCCCACAGTGAGATCAGCGCCTGCGGCGGGTTGGCTTGGAAACAATGGGTAAGTGTAAAGAGCCCAGCGAACAATGCGAACGCAGACGTACAACAGTTTGTGTATATCTGGATACATTTACTCCGGCAAATCTAAATCCTCGGAGCCCTGCACGGCTGGCTGAACGGGTGACCACGGGCCCAACTTATCCCTGTCATATCTTAACAACTCGGGAATGAGCTTGTCTCAATCAGGATTCAGCACACCAAATAAAAGATTTTGATGACCAGTTATCCTTGTACATCAAACGTCACTCACTATCATGTATCAGTGAGGCACAGCCTAAGTCCTGGGGCGATCAGGGATGATGAGCCGCGTCGGCGGCGGGACTGTCTCGGCGCGCACTCTATGATCCCGCCACCGAGGAAGAACACATGAGCCAGGGAGTGACCCAATGGTAGTGAAGCGCCAAGACGAGATTCGAATCACAGGTGCGCCAGGTGTGCGGACGAATGATGTTACGCTGATGAGTGGCGACATTACGGTCGAAACTGATACCAATACACTGTGCTGTGATAACCCATACAATTTTCATTTCCCATAGCCTGATATTATTCTTAGGTTTCCCACGATAATTCGCGGTCGTCAACTCAAGACCTCATTGGCACCCATCTCACCGGAACAGTGAGCCTTGCTTCTTGGCGTTGCTGGCTGAACGAATTGTCCGCAGAGCATCAGCCTTTTGTGGCGCCAATACATACATGTTGGCATATCTATTCTTCCCGACTTGGAGAGTACATGTTAGTCCCCTCTGGATATACGAATCAGTGCAGCGCTCACAATCAAATAAACTCGAATTTGTGTAGATGCACTCTCAGGGGGTGAGGTGAGCAAAGTCCTCGCGTCCTTTTTCTGCAGTCGCCTTATCACAATAGGAGAAGGTGACAACGATCTATTGATTCTCGTCCAACAAACGATCACCTGGTTCATCCACCGTGGCACGGACGATACTAATACTCTATGTTCTATGTATTCGTGCAGCTGTGAGATCGTAACCACTGGTCCCACTTCTCTACACGGCCTGACAGCGCTAGATATATACACATTCACTCCCATGCGCCCAGCGTACGGATGACAGGCAAACGCCACTCAAATCTCCACCGATGGTCTCCTTTAATCAATACCACATATAAACCACATTCCCACAACAGAATCAGGTACAAATCAGTTCAGTTCAGGGTTGGCGCTCTCCACACCCGCGGTCCTCGGATCGGCTATACAAGAAGCGAAGCGTTCCAGGTGCAGATCATGAGCATATCTGACTAATATCTATGTGGTCAAGTAAACGAAGATCGACCAACTGCGCCCCCGTCCTCATAAATCAATGACATTCATACATGCGCAGGCCACATTATTGGCATGTAAAAGGTTATGTTATTGTTCGACGCCGAGTCCTCGGATGGTGTCCATAGTAGTGGTCGATATCCGAGGCTGAGTGGATCAGGTTTCCTGAACCATCTTCTCAAGCACCACAGTCTAGCCGACTCGAACTGGGGCAGGAACCCGAGCACTGCCACGACGAAATGCACTTCCCAGTTCGTTTCACACCAGTTCGCCATACTTTTTCCGCCGAGACCATTTCCGAGTCACACGGACCTCACGGAAGCAGGAATATTTACGCGAGCACTACATACGACGGAGTAGCCCAGACTAGCCCGAGGTTACCAAGGTTTCATCCCCCCATCAAATGGGGCTGCTGAGCTCATCGAGGACTCACAAGGTTTAGTAACATTCATACTATAGCCCCTATTATCAACAAGGTTTGGACCGTGGACGTCGGGTATCATGATCAGCTATGGAAAAGTCCACATTTCAAAGGTAATGTCGGACGATAGACCCATATGGATCGTTCTGCGTCCACTGGCGGTTATGTACCGTGCACTGGCTGTAACTCGGCTTGCGGATCACCCCGACGACCCGCCACATGCATCATCGCGTCATTGTTGCTTTGACACGCACCGCCATCGGTACACAACTTAACGACGACTAAATATGAAACAATGTAGACAATGTAAACTTTTTCATGTTTAATTATTGTTTCACGAGGACTTAGATATCTAATGTAAAGACCCACACGAGTCCTACGCCCGTGTTAATCATACTACATGTCTTTTTAGTTCCCTGATCCACTCCACCCATCTGTTAGTCTATCTCTTTTCTAGGAATTGTCCACCTGTCCAAAGAAAAGATAGAAATACTGCACAAAGGTTGGTGAATATTGATAGGAACGTCTGGGAACACGACAGCTAGGCAGCAGTATATTCAAACATTGTTACATTGAGTCGAGGACAGAAAAAGCCTCCGTAATTGATTAACGTTCACCAGTTTGAAAACTGTCCGTGAGTACGACACAGGCGCAGGGTAGACATCCCACCTCCGAACTTTTTCCCCGCCGCAGATAAACAAACAGTTATTCAAGTCAGTGCGTTTCCGATCCACCCGCGAGAAACGAACAAAGTCTCCGCATCACGCACCAGCCCCGCCACTACATACATGACCCGTTCCCCTTCTAGAGAACGTTCTTCCGCACGTCGCACACTGCCATCGCAGAATCCCCAAGTGCACCGCCGAGACGTGTCTGATTAAACTCCCCCTCTGCATGGGCGCGGCGCTGCAACCATACCACTGACAGCTAACGGCGACTTTGTCGTTTCCCCGAATGTTGTGGGCAAGACGAAAGTGCGTGCAGGCTTGTTTGGGGTCGTGCGGGAGGGGAGTGCCACAAATGTGGGTGGGATCATGTTGCGATACCCAGTGACACGTGAGAAGGGGGACTGGGTCGGGCTCAAGCAAGGGGGCGACTACCAGTGGTGGTGCCGGTTCAGTTGCCGGCGCGGATATTTGCGTGGGTGTGGGTGTGGGCGATACCGCAGGAGCGTCAAGGATCTGAGAGAGAAATTCGTCGCTTTTCAATGAAAAACCCGCCGGGTTAGTTATGATGCGAGGCGGTGAAGGGTGAACACATACAGTGGATCGGGCATGTTCTGAGATTGGTAGAAGTCGCCGTGCATGCTTGATGATGGGTGGTTCGGGATCATGCCTGTACACGAGGGGGGTAATTTGTTGTGCAAAACAAGGATCGAGGTAGGTTTTTAAGCAAATACTTGATTCAGCATCAGATCGAATCTGTCGGGCGCCATTGAAGAACGCAAATGTCCGAGAGTTTACGGTCAGCGATACGCTATACATCACCGCGAGCTCTTCTTAAGTCAATCTAGAAATTAGCAAACTGGGGTAGCTTGCTTACTAGGCAGATTACGGAGCTGCGCAACGGATATGTGATCCTCGGGATTTGTGAAGAAACAGGGAGGCACCCAGAATTGGTATTATAGGTGAGAATTCCATGGGCGGTAACAGACTTCCATTGGTATCAACGCCAGGCTACCACGTTTGGGAAGCCATACCGTAAGCCGCGAACATAACATTTCTGATGAGTTGGGTTACATAGATATGGTTATAGTCAGTCCTGAGATGGGAAAATCACGACGAGGGCTGATCAGCCCCGTAAACCCCAGGAAATAGCGAAATTGTGAGCCCATGTTCGAGATCCGATGCCCATGGTTATACGATGCCCGCAACAGATCTGTTAGTGGCGTTGGCATGTCAGCGTACGAACAGTCCTAAGATGAGACCAATTCAATGGGGCATTCATCTCCGTTCTGGTCAATAAACTGAAAGCACAACCTCTCGATTTGGGGCCCATGAGCGGCCAACTGCCGTCACATGGCGCCGGCACTACCCTGCTTATTTGGGATATACAGCCTGGTCTGGGCGCTCTGGTCACACGAAGTGCAAGGTTGGAGTTGGAAAGAGCATGTTGCACATTCAGCGAACGAGACCCAAGGAGTGCTGCTATGCAAAAAGGTAACATTGGCAGGGAGCATGTGCGATTGTCAGCATGTATGATACAAACTAAAGCTTCACCGTCGATGGCGGCACGCATGAATATTCGATACAATAGGCCATCCCTTACTGCGGATAAGGTGAACTCGACCTATGACCAAGGCAAGAACGGAGAGAGCAAGATAGCCTACCCGATTTTACATCCCTGGTTGGGTGGAATATCGCCAGGCACTGGCGTTTCTACACCGCGGGCAAACAGATAATTGCCTACTCCACGGAGAGCAGTGGCCTATCACACCGCCATCACTCCACCCAGGATGCGCTATTGCTCGTACTTCCCATCTTTTTCCTGCTTCGCGTGAGAAGATGATGAACTTGAGGACGTCACGGGAATCAGCCGCGGTGGGGAGACGCCATTTGGAGGAGAGTTCAGCCTCGTGTTGTCCTCGGATGTCCTCCGCCAGGATACGCGTGCGAATGGGATTCTGCGGCAAGGTTTTGACAAAAACTTTATCGAACTGGACTGTTGTGACGTGGCTGGTGGCGTTTCTGAGCCGAGGTATTTTGTGATTAAGGGCGGGAATTTGGTTGCACTGGAAGAAGGACAAACCGCGGCTGCAATGGCGGGAACCGAAAAAAGACTGTTTGCTTACTAACTCTATCCCGCTGGCATGAACACAAACAACCGGGAGTGGAGCACAACGAGCCCCTCGCGGTGCCAGTGAGCAGCAGGCTTGGGCCTATATTATGGGCGTCCTTGCGATCTCAGACGATACCAGCTACTTGATTGAGCCAGGAAAGGACGACCGCACAGGTTCATGCTACCCCGAAGGTTTATCCCTACATTGCAACATGCCGGCACAGAAAGAGAGTTGGCAGCCATCGACAAACAAGTCTATACCTCCACCGTGCACTAACACGTCCTCGTTTTGCTTAGTTTGCGCTAATACCATATTAACAGTACAAGGAGTTCACCCACAAGCGCCGGCGACTTCATGCGTCTTGTCGTACGTCAGACACAAAGCAATCCGACAACGCCCTATGATCCTTATATAAAACAAACTACTGAGTTCCTCCTCCGACCCAACTCTTCTGGTATTCCCTCTTCCCCAGACTCGAGTGTACTCCCAGACAAATCAACTCGGATCGTCGTGCGCATTCTCCTCCTCAAAACCAAGTTTCTCGGCCCTTCCGGACCCGGAACGGCGGCAAGAATTACATATGATTTGATTGGTCGCTCCGAATGTTAGCATGGTGCTTCGTCCCTGGGTCAGGTGACCTTCTGTGTACTCTACACTCCTGAAAAAAACATTTCTGTTCGCTGTTCTGCATGAGAATGGACTGCGGTCTAAGCAGCGCCAAACGATTAAAGACATCCTGTGTCGTGGCTGTGGGCTTCCATATCTCGTTTCTAACCTACCCTCTGACAACTTCCTGTAGCACAACGCACAAGCGCCCGACGTCTCTAGGTGCCATCCCGAATGTGAGGAGCCCGGGAACCAGCCATACGATGTGCCCTCTTCTGGCTCTGCGATACTCATGGGTGGTAGTGAAGAAGCAGTCATTACGAGTCCGTGGTGTACTCCTTTTCACAGTTCGCAGAGATTGTTAATGATAAGTTAGGTATCCGAGCGGCAGATGTTGCCATTGGCCTTGGACGAATCCCTGCCGGTTTTTACGCTGCGGTGCAGCACAGTGGCTATGAGTGGAGAACCACGAATGTTCTAGTGTCAACGAGCAACGATGTCGTCGAATGGGATGATCCGATCCCGATGTGAGATCCCACACCCTCCACTCTCATTGAGCTAACTTGCGTTGCAGACCATCTGATCTATCTGCCATTGTTTACCTTGGGATCTACGCATCCTTTGAATCCGAGTCCATGTTGGGCGATGGGGAGCAGCTACGAAATATAGCAATTACTGTGGAACAGCTATTGGAAGGCAGTGCGGGCAGCGTTCGTGAGTTGGACAGTGTTTACCCACAACTCTGGGCACTGAGGCCATCGCAGCATTTACCCCAAAGGGCGGGAATGAAAGATCCCCATGTTCATCCATCCTGGTGACTGTCAAAACCCGAAGCCGCAACTGCGGTGGTTCATCAATGTGGAGGGCCCTTGATCCTTATCGCGTAAGTAGGCGATTTATGTCAACTGCAACTTCGTTCACCATTACGTGTCCTCAGTCACTCACTGAATCCCGCGGCCAGCTAGTAGACGTGACTAACGACGGCCACAGTTCTCTCTCGCGTTACCGAAAGCATGGGGAAAGACGGGATCTCGAGTGTTCTATTGAACAGTTTGAGCATGCGCTTGAAATTTGTCCCCTCGACCATCCTTGTCGTGCAGCCGCCGAGTCAAACATGGCAATGACGAAATTCATTCGTTGTCAGATAGACGGCTCTGACCTTTCCCTCGACGTTCCGCTCGCATTGTACCGTAATGTACTTGCTGCACGCCCTGTGGGCCACCCCGATCGACCTTCCACGTTGATCCAGCTGGCCGCTGTGCATTTCGCGCGATTCGAGAAGCGGGGGGATGGAGTCGACTCTGAACGGGCTGAAACCTTATTCCGCGAGGCCATGGAACTCAGTCCCGCAGAGAGTCATGAAAAGCGAGCGGCAATTTCTGCGCTGCAGCTGCACGCCGGACGTACCAGGGAACCTGTTCGGCCGGGTAACCAACCAACCCCCCAGCAAGGTTCCGCTTCAGGCACCACAGACGATGACCGGTGGACATTAAGCTCGGAATTGTTGAGCCGCTTCCAGCAATTCGGTGAAATTGATGACCTCCATCGGGCAATCTCACTTTTGGATGCATCTGTCCGGTCGGGTTCAGATCCTCGGCGTATTTTAAGGCTAGCGAATCTCGGTATGGCGTTAGTGAGCCGATTCCAACGACTCGGCGAGCTAAGTGACCTCGACCAAGCGATTTTGAGGTTCAGGGAGACCGTTGACCTCATCCCTGATGGTCATCCATATAAACCAGTCCCTCTTACCAACCTCGGTATCGCCTTCCTCAGTCGCTTCAAACACCTCAAGGAACAGTGTCACTTAGAGCAAGCGATTGCGACTCTTCGCGATGCTGTTAATCTCACCCCTGATGGTCGACCTCACAAACCAGCCTGTCTATGCAGCCTGGGAAACGCCTTCATCGCTCGTTTTGAGCACCTCTCTGAACTGAATGACCTGGAGCAAGCAATTTCGAGGTATAGGGAAGCAATTGAGCTCACTCCCGATGGTCAGCCCAGCAACCCAAGCTATTTGCACAACCTTGGAAACGCCCTCAAAACCCGTTTTGAACGCGTCGGCGACCTTGGGGATCTGGAGAAAGCAATTTCGAGGCTGAGGGAAGCCGTTGACCTTGTCCCTGATGGACATCCTAGCAAACCAAGCTATCTGAACAGCCTTGGCAATGCGTTCTGGGCTCGTTTTCAACTTCTGGGGGAGTTGAGTGACCTCGAACAAGCGATTTCGAGGCACACCGTCGCTGCTGAACTTACTCCTGATGGTGACCCCGATAAAGCCGACAGTTCGAATGCTGTTGGTAATTGCTTAGTCGCTCGTTTCCAACGCCTTAGGGATTCGAATGACCTCCAGCAAGCAATTTTGAGGCACACAGATGCTGTTCACCTCGCCCACAATGGTCACCCTAAAAGGCCCACCTTCTTGAACGACGTCGGCAACGCTTTTCTCATCCGTTTTGAACACACTACGGAGCCAAATGACCTCCAACAAGCAATCCTACGGCACGAGGAAGCTGCTGCACTTGTCCCTAATGGTCACCCCAACAAACCAAGCATTCTGAGTGGCCTCGGTAATGCTTTCTTCAAGCGTTTTCAGCACGCCAGTGAGCCAAGCGATTCCGAGAAAGCGATTTCGAAGTATAGGGATGCTGTTGCCGTTACCCCTGATGGTCACCCGGACCAACCAGTCTACCTCCACAACCTTGGGATCGCACTAAAGGCTCGTTTCGGATACCTTGGGGAGCTGACTGATCTCGAAGAAGCAATCGTGAGGCTCAGGAACGCCGTCGACCTCACCCCTGATGGTGACGCCAACAAACCAATCCAACTTGACGGTCTCGGTGGGGCCTTCACCGCTCGTTTCAAACAGCTTGACGATCTCAGCGACCTCGAGCAAGCAATTTCGGGACATAGGAATGCTGTTGACCTCACACCCGATGATTACCCAGACAAACCACTCTATTTAAAACACCTTGGAGACTCTCTCCTCGCTCGTTTCGAGCGCCTTGGAAAGCTTGAAGACCTCGAACAAGTGATTTCAAAACAAACATATGCGGTTGTCCTTACCCCTAACGACCATCCCCACAAACCTGCTTATTTAAACGACCTCGGCAATACCCTCACTACTCGTTTTGAGCACCTCGGGGAACTGTGCGACCTCGAGCAAGCGATTTTGAGACATGGCGACGCCAACGAACTTGTCCCCGAAGGCCACCCCGACAAAATTATCACGCTACACAACCTCGGCAGTGCTTTCTGCACTCGCTTCTCGCGCTTCGGGAAACTGAGCGACCTCGAGGCAGCGATCGCAAGACTCAGAGATGCCGTTGAACCCATGCCTGATGGTCACCCTCAAAAACCCAATTCCCTTAAGCGTCTCGCCAATGCTTTCTTCCATCGTTTCGAATGCCTCGGGGAGACAAATGATCTTGAAAATGCAATCTCGAGATACAGGAACATTATTGACATCACCCCTGATGGTCACCCCGAGAAATCAAGCTGTCTAAACAACCTCGGCAATGCTCTCAGAGCTCGTTTTGAGCGCCTTGGAGAGCTGGGCGACCTCGAACAAGCAATTTTAAAAAGCAGTGATGCTGCTGACCTCATTCCAGAAGGTCGCCCGGATAAAGCAGCTCCGCTCGACAACCTTGGAAACGCTTTGAGAGTTCGTTTCGAGCACTACGGAGTTCTGAGCGACCTCCAGCAGGCCATCTCGAAGCATACGGTCGCCGTTGACCTCACCCCTCATAGTGACCCCGACAAACCAGGTTATCTAAACAACCTCGGGAATGCCTTCAGAGCTCGTTTCCAGTACCTAGGAGAGCTTAGTGACCTCGAGCAAGCACGATCAATGTATACGGACGCCGTTAAACTCACTTCTGACGGTCACCCTGACAAACCCCATCGTCTAAACAACCTCGGCAATGCTTTTTTACATCGTTTTCAGCACCTTGGGGAGCTAAGTGACCTCGAGCACGCAATATCGAAGTATGGAGTGGCGGTTAATCTTACTCCTGATTGTCACATCTATAAATCACACTTTCTGAACAACCTCGGCCACGCCTTCCTTGCTCGTTT
Organism: Xanthoconium purpureum; assembly: GCA_038090075.1. Classification (NCBI taxonomy): domain Eukaryota; kingdom Fungi; phylum Basidiomycota; class Agaricomycetes; order Boletales; family Boletaceae; genus Xanthoconium; species Xanthoconium purpureum. The sequence continues at coordinate 12,828 of JBBPMA010000089.1, forward strand.
TAGGCGTCTCGGGGATCTGAGCAATCTAGAACAAGCAATTTTATGCAACAATGATGCCGTCCAACTCATTCCTGATGGACACTCCGATAAACCAGCTCTTCTAAACAACCTCGGTATTGCCTTGAGGGCCCGTTTCGAGCGCCTTGAGGAGCTAAATGATCTCGAACGGGCAATTTCGACGCATAGGCATGCTGTTGAAATTACTGCTGGTGGTCATCCCGACGAACCGAACCATCTGGACAACCTCGGCACTGCCTTCCTCACTCGTTTTGAGTTCCTCGGGGAGCCGACTGACCTTGAACAAGCAATTTCGGGGCATAGTAATGCTCTTGACCTTACCCCTGATGGTCACCGATACAAACCAATTCCTCTCGCATGCCTCGGCAATGCCTTGTATGCTCGTTTCAAGCACCTCGGAGAGCTGAGCGACCTAGAGAAAGCAATTACGAGGTTCAAGGATGCTGATACCTATCGGAATGTACCACCGGTATATCCGACAAGCGCAGACAAGTACGAGGAATGTAGTACTTGGTGGGAGACTCACCAAGTGTAGGCGTGTGGGTAGTTGACAGAAAAGGTTGAGTAGCTTGGGTAGAGCTAGTGAGAGCTGAGGAGCTGGTGGTGGTAGAAGAACAAGAGTGTTCGTTATTGAGACCTGCGACGAGGCTGGTCTTATATACATACAGAGTTGTTTGTGTCTGTATGGTGTCTCTACTACGTATAGTAATAGGTAAGGAATGTCGTAGAACGACATGGAAGGTGTGATGAGTAAGTCACCACGTCATATGAATAAGCGACCAATAGCAATATGGGAGCTTATCTGTGATGTCATCGGTATCGTAAACTGAATAGTGTAATCGGCCGATATCATGTGATGAGTCACATGAGTGATCATGTGATAGGCCTAGAATCTCGGTAGAAGTAAATGCAAAGATATACTAAAATATACCGTGATTTCAACAATACCCTCATCCCTGATGTCCACCCCAATAAACCTCTTAATCTGAACTTACTGGGAAATGCACTCAGGGCTCGTTTCCGGCGCCTGGGGGAGCTCAGTGACCTCGAGCAATCAATTTCGACTCATAGCCGTGCTGTTAATCTCACCCCAGATGGTCACCCCAGCAAATCAGGACGTCTTGTTGACCTCGGCAACTCCTTCGTCACTCGTTCCGATCACCTCGAGGAGCGGGAATCCTCAGAGAAAGCGATCTTACTTTACTCGGAGGCTGCTCGTGCCTCCGCCAGCCCTATCATCACTCGTCTTATTGCATCGCAGCGATGGATCTCGCGCGCTCGTCTTCTTGGACATCCTACTCTCCTGCACGCGTACTCCGCCGCCATCGGCCTCCTCCCCCAGCTCGCATGGATCGGCCTTTCCCTTGCGCACCGTTACCGTGAACTCAGGCGAGGCGCTGATGTAGTGCGGGAGGCAGCGGCGGCAGCACTTGACTCTGGACGCCCAGAAACCGCTGTGGAGTGGCTCGAGCAAGGACGCTCAATTGTTTGGGGAGAGCTGTTCCAGCTTCGCAGCTCCTATGAAGAGCTATCATCTGCCTACCCAGATCATGCGAGTAGACTCCGGCAGCTGTCGACTGCATTGGAGCATGCTAACACCGTGCGCGAAAAGTTGTCCTCACCACCCGCGCAGACCCAGAGCGAAAAAGACCATGCGGCGGTGTCTTTGGAACAAGAAGCCGACCGACACCGCATGCTTGCGATCGAGCGAGATAAACTCCTGCTGGAGATCCGGGGGTTGCCTGGTTTTGAGCGATTCCTCCTCCACAAAGAGTTTTCTCAGCTTCATGCTTCAGCGCATTCAGGACCGGTGGTAATCCTCAACGCCGCAGAAAATCGCTGCGACGCGTTGATTGTTCGTGCGGACGTGGATCATGTTATTCACATGCCACTCCCCAATTTCACTCTCAAACGATGTGGGGGTCTTCAAAATTCGCTGAAGAGTCTGCTAGGTGGTCGTGTCGTACGCGGTGATGAAAGGGAGGGCAAAACTACAACACGGCCAGGCATCAGCTGGGAGTACGTTCTATCTATCCTGTGGAAGGACGTCGTCAAACCAGTTCTGAATGTCTTGAATTTCTCGGTACGTCCGGCTGTAGCTTAGTCTGATTTTATCAGCTGACTCCTCCTTTTGCGTCCCCGAACAGACTCCTGGTGATCTGTCACGGATCTTTTGGTGTCCAACTGGGCCTTTTGCGTTTCTTCCCATCCATGCAGCTGGTTTCTACAATACCCAATCTTCGGAACCTGGCAACAAAGTATCTGATTTCGTCGTCTCGTCATACGTCCCCACGCTTGGCATTCTTGTACCTTCGCCCGAACCCGAACCCATCTCTACTGACGGCTTCCACTTTCTCGCCGTCGGTCAACCACTCTCAGACGGTCAACTCCCACTTCCAGGCGTGGACATTGAGTTGAAACACATCAAGGCCATAATCCAGAGCACTCCATCAGCACGAACCACGCTCCTCGAATCCTCATCGGGAACGGTCGAAGAAGTACTTGAACTTATGAAAGAAGCAGACTGGGTCCATTTCGCATGTCATGGAATCCAAGATACCGAGAACCCGACGGACAGCGGACTCTGCCTCGCCGACCAACGCCGCTTGAGGCTATCGGACATCATTGCGTTGTCGCGGCCTCGCGGTGGCCTCGCTTTTCTCTCCGCGTGTCAGACGGCGACGGGCGACAAGGATCTCTCCGATGAGGCCATCCATATTGCTGCAGGAATGTTATTTGCGGGTTACGCGGGAGTCGTTGGCACGATGTGGTCAATCAGTGATAAGCTTGCAACTCAGGTGGCAAGAGACGTGTACGAACATCTCTTTCGAAATGGGGTGAAACCGGATCATAGGGAGGCTGCGCGAGCGCTGCATGATGCTGTGGAACGTCTCCGTATTCGCAATGGTAGTTCGTTCGTCCAGTGGCTTCCGTTCATCCACGTAGGTCTCTAAAGCTTCAGTGTACGTAGTGTACGATCTATATCGATTACCGCGTTGTATATCTCGCCATTTGTGCGGATGGACCATGATAGTTTATACCAAACAGCATGCCTGACCAATCCCATGTATGTTCTATGATGCTGCATTTGGCTCAATACCATGGACTTTCAATCCCCTCTGAAAAAACCAAAGTCGATCAGACTACCAGGCGACAAAAAAGAAAAAGTGGAATGGAGGTAAATCATACCTTGTCTGCCCATCCTGTTCCCCTCACCCGATTACATCCCCACACCCTCACCTCGGCCAGTTTAGATGCCTTTGAAACGACGTCCTTCATGATGTAATCATCCAATTCACGGCACCAACTCATGTCTAGCCAGTACACGTCCGAGATGTTCTGCAGCTCTTTGAGGGACTCGGAGGATATCGGACCCAAGCCATTCAAGTTGAGGGATACAAGCGACGATCCAGAGTGTGCAATAAGCGCTGTGAACGTCGCACTCAAAAGGTCATTGTTCCGTGCGAGAGACACGATTCGGAGTGGTGGATTAGGCGTAAACGCTTCGCAGTCATCCACTTCCATCTCGGATTTACCACCCCCTGAGTCGAGGGTGGTAAAAGGCTTGTTCCAGCTTTCGAAAAAGTGGGCTACGCCGGCGTCTGACAGACTTGACAGACCTTCTAACGCGAGTTCCGACATGACGCGTGCGTATTTCCGTATTCCATTTTCGAGTACCATATCATTGAATCCTTCATGCCAAGAAGGATCAAAGCTCTCCAGTGTAGGACCATGCTTCTCGAGGATTTGAAGCCACCCATTCTCTAGAATACCGACGCCTGGATTCGAGAGGTCCAGTAGTTTCAAAGCAGGCAGAGCGCAGAGCGGCTCTACAAAGGTATCATCCAATTGTCCAACCTCTTTGAGTTGCAATTCTTCAAGTTTGATGCAATTCTGCGCGAGGGACTCTGCACATTTGCGGTCAAAACGAGGGCTCTGAGTGATGCGGAACGATTGCAGTCCCGGTTTGGCCTTGAAAAACTCGATCCATGCTTCTGATCGTACGAGGAATGGTCCGAGGAGCCTCAGGTGTGTGAGACGAGTGAACGACGTAGAGAAGGCGATGATCACCGGACAAGTGAGACGGCCGCAAAAATCAAGGTGCAAGTGAGTCAGATTGGGATTGAGACCCGCAAGCGTTGTCAAAGCGCTAGGAGTCAAGTCTGCCCCGGATAAACCTAAGCATGAAGAGCCAGGCGAGAAGTAGAGTGAACTTACTAGTAGCATCATAAAAGCGAAGTTTCTTGTTCTGTACGTCATAGAATAATTGAGCATTTTCGGGCGTTCTGCTCTCCAATGTCTGAGCACTAGGATTTGAACAATGGTCACCACTCACAAGCTCCGGTTCCGAGCCAGGGTTTTTGCAATCTCGTCCATGTTGACGGAACCAACGTCGCCAAGGGCTTCAACGTCGTCAATGTATTTTCCAATCAACTGCAATTCAGTGAGAGGTTACAAAAAGAATCCATAATCAAGGTGGATGATCACCTCGATACACAAAGAAGCCAGGGTCGGAAAGCGACGTTCTTCAAAGTTGATTACTTCGCGTCTTTCCGCTGCCGGCTTTCTCTTTTTAGGAGCTGCTGGTTTTTTGAACGGGTCGGCCCCGGACGCCTTCGCACACTGATGACACAGGTAACCTGGTGGCGGATTCGCTGCCAACGTATATTTCGTCTGGGTGTCAAAGAGAGTCAGATGTCCTCTAAATCCCAGTATGAAAGTCATTCATAGTTACCACCGTGAACTGCGTTCCGCACCGAGAGCATTTCTCGAAGCTCCCGACAGGCGGCTTTGGACCTCCATTGCCGCCCATGGACCACAAGTTCTTCGAAATTGCCCTATACTCGTCTTCAGATGATCCTTCGTAGTCGCCATCATCTTTGGCCTTCTTTTTCGCCTTGGCTTTCGCAGCAGCAGTGGCCTTGCCTTTGGCGCCTTTACGTTTCTTCGCGGGTGATTCTTCCTCCGCTTCGTCGAGTTGATCGGAAGCATAACCAGAATTCTAGTAGCCATGTAGCGAGGATGAACAAAACAAAGAACGACGTGGAATCAGTTAGATACGTACTGCAACTACTTGACGTCGCGGGCGACGGCTCGCCGAGGCCTCTGGAGTGGCGATCTCATTCCCACCTGGATCCGGGCGCTCACTCTGGTTGACGTTGTTGCCTTGTTCCGTGCTCGTGCTCTGCGCGGCGTTTTGTGCTTGTTGTTGATCCCTTGTTGCTACACGGCGCGCGATTGTAGCCGGGTTGATGCCAGATTCCTAGACGTCGTTGAGAGTAGTGAAAAAGGACGAGCTGTGTAGTAAACGTACTCGAAGAAACTCTGTCAAGGCAGATGTTGGCCCCCGTACGTTGTTTCTCCTTCGGCTCATCGTATCTTCTCGGGTTTGACAGTATGGACGCAGGTAGGAGTTCAAGTTGTTGTAGTCAACTACGCGGCGCGCTTGTAAATTAGCGTGTGAAACAAACGCGACACGTCACGGCAACAATAACGTGTCTCCCCTTTGGACCACAATGTACCCGAGACTCAGTGCAGGACATATTTATCCAGGTAAGCACAGAAATACTCTACAAGAGACGATATTTCGAGGTCTCACATTTCTTGTCACTCTCATCTTTGACTACAACGCATCCTAGCAGCAGACAAGAAGCCGACAATCTCTTCGATGGTCGGCCGGACATTTTTGCTCGTCCGCTTGCTTTTTTGACTAGCCCAGCACCCCTGCAAAAACTCCCAGTGGACATCGTCGATTGGCGGCTCAACTGGACGTGCAGGTCTCAATCCACGAGACAATGCAACCAAGACTTGTGCATCGTTTCTGTAGTAATGGTACGGTATCTTGCCTGTGAGGACCTGCAATGGCATTGAACGCGCATGATATGTCATTGTCCCACAGAAACAGGCACGAGACGAACCTGGAGCATGGTCGATCCGAACGAGTATATATCACTCTGCGGACTTGGTAAGACATGCACGGGCTCTTTCTGCCGTTCTTCGTCAATCTCGAATAGTTCAGGTGCTGCCCAGCGTACGTTTCCTCGGACGGTCGATGTCAAGTACGAGCTACCTGTGGCTTCCATAAACATTTGCGAGAGTCCGAAATCGGACAGGCAAGCCCTTCCGTTATCCTTGATGAGTACGTTCGACTGCGGAAAAAAAGTAAGCAACAGGGCACGATGACATTCAAAATAGTATTCACTCCTGTCAAGTCACCGTGGACAATGCCACACCCATGGACTAAACAGTGCGTTCAGTTTCCGTCTACCGCACGATGAGACACCTTATCTTACGGTACTGAAGCCCATCCGCGATGTCACTCAACTAAGCCCCCCTGTGAGCCCAACGATGAAAACGTAGAGGAGTCTCACTCACCAGCTGCAACCTGATATGCAGTTGAAGCCCTTCCCGATGCTCGAGATATTTACTTAAGGTTCCGCCCTCAAGCCAAGGACAAACCATCGCTGGGAATTTACCAAAATCGTAACTGATGCCATATAGAGGTAGCACACATTCGTGTTCCAATCTCAGCCAAACCTTTAACTCCCGACTGATTCTCTAGATCGTTCTGTCAATCGACATCACGATCACGTTAGCACAGGATATTACCTTGCTCTCTGTTTCCTTTTGACCTTCCGTAAGGTTTGTCCTCATTACCTTGACAGCAACCTATGGATCATGAAGTTCATTTTGCCAACCCATAACTATACATGACTGACCTCGATGACTCTTGACTCCTTCAGCCAGTCGCATTTCCAGACGTCGCTGAATCCTCCATATGCGGAAGGATACCTGTACCGCCTCAACAGCTGACCCGTCAGATCGGCGGCAAAACGCCTGTTCCCATGCCATGCCTCAAGTCAGATTTGAAGGCATATTGTGACATGACGTACATCGTCGTCGGCCAGGAGAAAGGATGGCTCGCACTGTCCAGTCTCGCGGGAGGCATGTGTTGCACACGACTTTGGGAAACAGTGATTAGTAAATACTTTTATTTTGTATGAAGCACTCACACTCCATGATTGTCTTTCATCAGCTGGATTCGAGGTTCTCCGGCAAAGGTGCGAGCCCCTTAACATGTTTGCGTAAGTTCTCGCCATAGAGACAACAGTTATCATAACAGACAGACCTCGGCAGGGACTCGGTGCCACTCGTGCTTTCGGATTGTAGTCAGCATGAGCCTTCACACATAACTGTTCGAAGAATACGAAGGTTGCGACGATCTCGTACAGAAGATGAAAGCCGCTGGGTTGTATATAGAAGACGACGCCAGTAGAATCAGCCGCTGAAGAAGGCTGTGCATCATCATATGCGATGGCTATCGGAGCGCTAGAAGCACTGCCTCCTGCAAGCTAAACAGCGCAAGTTGTTAATGAAGTGTGGAAAAAAAGAGAAGAAACCTACGATCATCGAATCGCTTCCCGTTCGCCATCGATAGATCCGTTTGTCACTCCCTCGAAACACGGTAGACCTATTTGGAAAACATCGTTGAGCAAAATGAGACACGGGCGGAGTCGAACATAGTTACAAGGAGTCCTCTTGCCCGATCGCTCGCAGTTCCATCTGAACCTTCCCAATGCATAAAGATAAGCTCCCTGTGTTCTGGCTCCACTTGATGAATCCAACTTCCACTATAGATCCCTGGTCATCGACGGATGTGACCACGGTCGTCGAGCAGCGGTCACGTTGATCATACCTCGTGTATGAGGTGAAGAGCACCGTTCCTGTAGAGGTGATAAACATGGTCTGCGAGGACTCTATCTTGACCTGACGTAGACTGATGTTCATTGCAGAGGAAAGTAAAGTCGACAAGAAGGTTTGTTGGGATGGGGCGCTGGCACAGACGTCGCATTGCGGAATGAGCCTATATTACTGTGTCGATTTGGCATCTTTCTCCACGCAACAGCGGCCCTGAATTAGAAGCATGGCAGGTGCATGCTAGGGTCGACATTACCTGTGCCAGCGTCAAAACAAGATCATGAGATCTTGTAATGAGGATAGCCAGATCTACGACAATGAATGATGTTCCCAGCGTTCCGTCATATTGTCGTCGGAAAAAAAGCAGATATACATGCATATCAAACCAAACGAGTCTCGCTAAAGGACGAGCTTGAGGAAAGTATTGAAGAGTTCCAGTTCTCGGTCACCGTGGTAGAGAAACTCGGATGGGCTATACACACCACGTGGGATTCCTTATATAGATAAATTACCACCAACAACCACAGGATAGGGTTAGGGTTCCAGATTCTTACGGGCTTTCTTCCCACGTTCACATCGAGTGAGAATGTCGCCAACGACGCCCTACGTCCAGCCCGGGGAACCCCTCAACGACTTTCTACGTTCTTTCTGGCAGAGACAGGTCGATGCTGCAGAACAAGAAACGCCAGATTATAGGCACCCACCACTCCCTCTCGCGCGAATCAAAAAAGTCATGAAGAGCGATCCTGACGTCAAGGTATGTATGTGGAACGGGTCGGGGACCGTATAACGCTGGTACGATATCGCTCAACCACGACACGCACAGATGATTGCTGCGGATGCACCCATTCTCTTTTGCAAAGCTTGCGAGAGTGCGTGTATACTCTTTTCATTTTCGCGTTCTCGCTGTGGGCCCATATCGCATTTGGAGCATGGCCACACGTGTGGCTGGTCCTTCATTTGCTGTGCTCCGCCTCGACCCCCTTTTCCCCGTTCAGCGTTGTATCCCCGTCCGCGATTCTGATGGACGTTTCGCGTAGTCTTCATATCAGAAATCACAGCACGCGCGTTCATCATAGCTGACTCGAATAAACGCCGTACACTCTCGCGTGCCGACATTGCTAAAGCGCTTGCCAAGTCGGATCAGTTCGACTTTTTGATCGATATCGTGCCGAGGGAGGAAGGGTTGACCGGTCTCGGTCACGGCGGCCCTGGTGGCACGGGAGGGAGCAACTTGGTTGCTGGGGTAAGCCTCTTCCTTCCGTACCCCCCGGCTTGATGCATATGATATGACATCCATCACCAGCCGAGTCAACCAGTCATACACCAGGATCAAGACCGGCCCTCTGGCGGGCAGGGCAGCGTGTCATCATCGACCACCGCATTAGACCAGGCAAGTATGTTTTTTCTTGGTCTTCCTCGCGTCCCGTTCGGCTGTTGATCTCACGCTCGCGTTGTCTTTATTTGACGTCCAGTTTTATTAACCGGTGGACATGGATGATTCTGTCTGTTAGGCAACCTTTGTACTACCTCTCGCTCTCGAATGGATGCTTCCAAAAAATGCCGGTTGGAGGTCTAGCAGGCGACTATCCGATTTTCCCGGTTATCCATTCTTGAGAACTTCTCAATGCCGGCAACCGCGAGTTTAGAGTGTATGTTGCGTTTCTTGTTGCACGGCGAGTACGCACGCGTCTCGATACGACAAGACTCATGGAAAATGTATGATTACAGGGAGCGTTTTTGGTGGTCCACGTACTCTGCACGTAGGTTAGTTCTTCACAGATATACTTTTGATATTTTGCGGAGAACCGGAAAGTCAAAAGGCGCTTGTCTGCTGCCAGGATATGACATGTTCAAATGACCTGGATACCCCCATTCTTTGCACCGACGACACTTGTAGCAGAGCCTTCTTTCCCCCCGGCTGTATTTGTTGCCCCATTTGTCCCTCACCCAACTCACTCTCTACTCGTCTTCCCAATCAAGCACGCCGTCAGAATAATCTAAATTATCCACCAACAGAGACGTCTCCGTCTCGGTCCCAGACGACGTCCCAGACCGATCCCGATCTCCCTCTGTCTCCTCCCTCGCATACCCCCACGGCTCAGGCAAGAATCGCGGCGTGTCTGCACGAAAGTCGTCCGTGATGAGATGTTCGAAGCTTGCTGCAGCCGCGACACGCGGGGTAAGAGGCACGCCGTCATCGAGGTTCCAGAGCTGACGGTGTAATGCAACACGAGCGAAAGACGACGCGTCGTGTGATCAGAGCGAGCGAGCGAGTGAACGAGAACATCAAGGCCCACGGGAGCTTAGACGCTTCTGACAGGATAAGCAGGAAAGGGAAGGAAGTACCTTGCTGATAAACGCCGGAAGGGACGAGTGACTGTAGATGGCGCCGTTCTGCCCGAGATGCTCGAGTGCCCCCTTTTCGACCCAAGGTGAGATGACGAGGGTGGGCACGCTGTTCGAGTTTGTTTAAGAGGGACAGTGGAGGGAGGAACGAACGAACAGAGGCACGAGTCGGACGTACCGGAGGCCGAGTCTGTCGAAGGCAAAGGTATAGTTCTTCCTATCTTGGGCCAATTCTGTGTAGGCCAGGTCATCACCTGGAGGGACACCCACAGGTGGTGGCACGTGGTCTGCATAACCCTGCAACCCGAACACGGCGATGGTGATGTGCATGAGTCGGTGGATCCAAGAGAAGAGAGAGAAACCGCAACGTACGCCGTGCTCGTCAAAGGTGATTAGGAAGAGTGTGCTGTCCCATTGAGGCGAATTGCGAAGTGCTTCGTAAACGCTCTTCGTCCACGCCTCGCCCATGTTGACAGGGCTAGGAGGATGCATCGAGTCGTACAAGCAGCACTGTGCGCGAAAGCCCGTTCAATAAAGAATGTTAGCGAGTGCGTATTGGTCATCTCACCTCAGGATTGATCCAAGTGAACTGAGGCAACGTCCCCGCCTTGGCGTCCGCAAAGAATTGCTCGATTGGTAGGACGTGGGTTTTAGATCTTCCGCTCGTATATGTCCACTCGTAGAAATCGGCGTCCGGGTTGAAACTGGAATTGTAGTAGTTGACCCAAGTAATGTTGGCTTCGTCGAGTTGTTGAAAGATGGAGCGCTGAGGGAGACCAAAAATGTGGAATGTGAGATTGTTTGTTCCGTGTCCATGGGACGTGCCAGAGGTGATGTACGCGCTACAGAAATTAGTTCACGATGGGTGGGCAGGGGACATTATAGTGGGGTTAATACCGATTAGGATTGGTCGGACCAGGAACGTCACAGAACCAGTTGTCGAACAGAGCATAGTTCTCAGCCATCGTACGGTAGACGGGTATCATATCCTCGGGGAGGTACTGGATGACGTCCGCAACACGTGTCAAGTTGTATGTGCGATGTGTCACCTCGTGTTCTATGACGAAACCGAGCATGCTTTCTTTCTCCTGGACGAGCTCAGGAGGACCCGATTCGTCGGGGTGATAAGTGGAGAAAAGCTGGTAGTTGACGCCTGTGAGGGAGTGGTTCGGGTCATCGGGAGAAACATTGGCGCCAGTAGGCTCAGCGCAGATCCAAGTGGACTCGCTCAAAGTGAGGTTTGCCTGAAGCGTTGTCAACCCGCAGACCCGCGCTGTACACGGCCATAAGGAAGGTGGAACATACCGGGTTGCAATACCTGTCTCGAAAGTTACGGATGTTGTTGATATCGTTCCGGTAGGAAAGGTCGCCAAAGAGCGAGTCAAACGAGCTGACGAGACGCGGTAGTGAGTCAGAGTACAGCCACTAGCGCCAGACACTCTCAGTGTTCACCGATTTTCCTGGACGAGCACGACGACGTTCTTGATGTGCTCTCGCCAGTTGACAGAAGGTTTGGAAGCCAAGACTATTGCCACTGCGAGCGCGAGGGCAGTAACGAGACGGATCATTCTTGGGGAGCTTTGGGAGACCAAGCGGCGGGGCCATGTGTGGGTCCTTCTTATCACGTTTCTATGTGTGGCAAGGCTCTGCGATTCCGGCGGAACTGTCCAGCCTATGCGATTCCCCGTTCATGAAACGTTCATCGGCTGTCCAATGAGAGTCCATCGTTTTTGGAGTGACCCCTATGGCTGGTTTATTCCCAAGGTTCGTTATCATTCCTCATGTCTACTTACAAGTTTGGCTAGATGCTGATCGGAATCCTGGCCCGAATCCTTATGTATCCGAACGGCGATGTTTCAGCAATCGATAACTCGACTATGCCTTAAGGGCCTCAACCATTGAATGAATTGCAAGCAATTTGAGTTAGTACAACGTAACGTTTCTACGGTGACAGGGTCCAAGTCATCCAGAAGGGGATAACACTTTGATTTGACGGTTCCGAGTCAGAGCTTGGACACACAAGCGTACACAGCACTTCGCTCTTCAACTCTCCAGTTTCCATTTCCATTCAACCCCATCCGTATCATACACTGGATTTATCCTCACTGCCAACCCTTTCCCTCTCGTCATTACTCGGCACATGAGCTCCCGAGAATAGTGACACAACAATGAATGTGTCGCGCACAACAGGTGCCAACAGGACGAGCCCTGTTCAACCGTTGTTGCTCCCCGGACACAAGCACATCGTCTATTCGATCGCATTCCTGCCCGATGGCAAGCAATTCATCAGCGGCTCCATGGACAGCACCGTCCGAACCTGGTCCACCAAACACGATCGTGAAATCCGTGCCCCAATCGACTGCAACAGCACCGTCTCAGTCATAGCCATCTCCAACGACGGCCGCTGGATAGCCACCAACGGCGACAAGCCCTGGCGTGTCGTCCTCTGGTCCGCCGCAACGCATGATAAAGTCGGCGAATGCGCTGGGGTACACGTAGGACCTCTTGAGTGCCTGTCTTTCTCCGCGGACGCGACTATGATCGTCAGCGGGGCAGGGGACCTGACGGTCGTCGTTTGGCGCGTCCCTACGGGCGAACGCCTCGCAGGACCGTTTCGCGACCACGAGGACACTGTCGTCTCCGTCGTATTTTCCCCGGATGGCGATCGACTCGCGACAACCGACCTGCGCCACGTCCGGATCCTGGATAGCCACTCTGGCTCTCTGGTCCTTCCCCCGATCGAACTGGAGGTGTGGTCGCTCGCGTGGGCAGCACAACCCACCGACCGCGTCATCTTTGCCTCGTGCAGTCATTCGATCAAGGGCATTGATGTAGAGACGGGCGCGATCTCTTTTGAATGGACTGCGCATCGGTTGACGATCACGTGTATTTCACTCTCGAGAGACGGACAGTTTATCGCGGCCTCGTCCAATTACGACAAGACAGTCCGGGTCTGGAATACGGTGACACAGCAAGAGTGTGTACCCGCCCTTGAACATAATGCCCTTGTCCGGTGTGCTGCGATATCGCCCGATGGGTCCTACGTGGTCGCTGGGGGAGATGACTACACCGTTTACGTATGGCCTATCCGGAACGATATTGGGCGCATCGAGGGGACGTCAACATCATCCACGGTATGTAGTGATCATCGTGTTGTTCAAACAGCTGATGATGCACAAGACAATCGTTACTATCGACGATGACGATGATATCACCGACACCACTGCGGAGGAAGGCCCGCGTCACAATGTGGAGTGAGCCATGGCACTATCCACTTCATTGTCTAGGAGCTGACACCGAATGTCGTAGTAAACGCTCTCCCGATGATCTCACTGATCAGGTCACTCGAGACGGTCGAGATCCAGTCGCATCCGGTGGGTTCGCGGACATCTACCGAGGATCTTTCCAAGAGAACGGGGTGCCCGTCAAGGTGTGCTTCTCTTTTGCGATAAACCAAATAATTGACACCGTTAGCACAGGTCGCCATCAAAGCCATCAAGACATACTCGGGCGAGGACGGCGATTTTGCCAAGAAACAAAAGGTAATGCCCGAGCTTACTTCCCATTCCTCTTACCGTGATCGACTGACTTGGCGATTCTCGCAGCGGCTCCGGCGGGAGATCAAAGTATGGCTGAACCTCAGACATGTTAACGTCTTACCGCTCCTTGGAACAACGATGGGATTTGGCCGATTCCCTGCCATGGTGTGTCCCTGGGCGGAGAACGGCGCCTTGACCTCTTATCTCGAGGACCGTTATGAGAGCCTCTCTGTGATCGAGATCCTTCATCTAGTAAGTCTCGTATGACCCTCGCCGTTGGTGGAACAGAGTCGACGCCAGTTCCCACAGCTCAATGATGTCGCCTCTGGTCTACAGTATCGTGAGTGCGCTACATCGAGTCATACCCACTTCAGATTCTAAGCGACGTCCCTGTCAGTTCATTCACGTTCTGTCGTGCACGGTGATCTATCGGGTGTACGTTTTGTCCCGCCCACTCACGATCACCTTACCCCATTGACGCATATGCTTTCCAGTCAAACGTTCTTATTCGCGAAAATGGTAAAGCACACATCGCTGACTTTGGTCTGTCGATGTTATTGACCGAACTGGGGGGATCGACGTTCGCAACGTCGTTCCACGCACGGGGTACCCTACGTTGGACCGCTCCCGAGTTGCTCGACCTCGAGGTACCAGAGGACGGCATGGAAGAGGAGCCGCCACGCGTGGCGCCTACGACGCAGAGCGACGTGTATTCGTTTGGAGGTGTCATGTTGCAGGTTCGTCGTGCACCCTCTTTAACGTACTACGACATTTACCATGTACGCGTAGATTCTAAGTGGCAGGGTGCCGTATCATTATTATACGCGCGAGGCGCAGGTCGTGCATGCCGTCTCGAGGGGGATGACGCCGAGACGGCCGAGCTGTACGTTGGTCACGGAGCGTCGATGGGCACTCATACGACGGTGTTGGTCTACGGTGGACATAACTCGATCGCGACCTCCGGGCGAGGAGATTGTAGCGTTTATCGAAGAGGAGCTCGCTGGCGCTAGCGCGGCGTAACGTTCGGAACGTCAAGATCTAACATAGGTTGGGCAATTTGTTGGTCACATTTTCGTTGGTTAGCAACGGATGTTCAGTGTCGTCGCTGTACTCAATGCGCTCGAGCATGCTCCAATTCTGCATATCAGTACCACAGTAGATACCCACTTCTTTGGCAAGCCCAACGCCTGGAGTCGCGAATGGAACCTAAACCCAACTTCACAGACCTAAACTGTTGTGAACTTGTTGATCTGTTTAGCACGGCAGACATCACGGTTGTACTTACTGGGTTCACAATACGCGGTCGAGTGCTGCCAACTTCACGGCACTCCGAGTCTCTCATGGAAGACCTTCTCCAGCAAACGATGACGCCCTTAGACTGTCCTTCATTTTCGTCCACACGACCGCCGCACCCTCCAATGCTACTTTTTCCGCCTCTGCCAACGCAGTCGCAGAAAACGCGTTCCCGGGACTAGCACGGTAGTTTGTCCAAATCATCTTGGAAGGCGGTATAGGTCTGGTATCCCCCATGGACGTATGTGCACGGTCGATACCAAAGAGAAACCCAATGCAACCCATGTACTCCGCGTTTGTGCGACTACTACTTGCCGCGGGGGTGACGAGCTCGGGGTGGCCCGTGGGCGTGAATTGTGCGACGGCGACGGCGCAGACGACACCTCGCATCGGTACCGAGCCCGCGTTGAGCAGCGCAAGACTAGACGCGTTGATCTCCGCCGCGAGGAGTACGTCCGCCTCCGACGACGCCGGCGAAAGCGCCTGCACGACGACCTGCACGACCGTCCGCGGATGCTTCACGAGCACACACGCACGTTCGAGGATCCCCTTGAGCGCGGTGCTGGCGTGTTTTTCGGGTGTGCCGGGGACACCGGTGAGCGGGCGGACGTGGAGGTCAATGGTGGCGCGGACGGAATGTTCGGTGGCGGGTCGGGCGGCGATGGGACCACTGACGGAAGCGATGGCGGTGGTGGTGCCGAAGGAGAAGCGGGCGGAGCCGTCGACGCCGGAGAGAGCGTCAAAGGCGATGTGGATGGGGAGGGTGGTGGTCATGACAGTACGGAAAAGGAAATCGCTGCGAGCGCAAAACGTTGCAAGCCTCGTTCTTCTTTTACCACCCAGGTACGTGTTGGATCTAGTCTCGAGTTTATGAGCAGACCGGGATACAAAGAAATGTGCTCGCGTTCTTCATGGCCGCATGAAAACTGCCGGCGGTCTCGCCAACGTGAGAGCGGCCACTGCTATCTAGAAACACCTCTTAATGGATTTCCATTGACATCTCGGCAGTGATCTCATGTTTCACCATCGACTAAGAGCCGTGCGTCCGTGGTGAGCAGGGAAAGGATCGCGAACGGCTGTAGTACACAGCATGGTGACAACGGTCTGAGGTCTCCTTGTTGCTACCTGTCTACGTTTTGCTCTCCTGCACTGAAACGTTTGCAAACGACTCCCTCTCCAGGTATTTAAGTCGTATCAATGATTTGACTACATATTCCAAGACTTCACACCGGGACCTGTCCTCGTGCAGTCTTCCTACTTTGAATTCCAACTAAACTAGTAAAGTAGTCTTGTTTGGGTTGTTATCTGTTCCTGCCAATCTGGTGGAGCTCCAGTACAGACGGAGATTCGGCAAGTTCGACATTCTGACACTTACAGAACTTGGAAAACATCCAACGTCGAGTCGAATCGCAGCAGAGTATGGGCCTAATTTACAAATGGATGATACAAGGTACAATACATGGCACCCGATCCCTCAAGGATGCAGAACTTCATGCAGAAGACGCACGTTTCAACTGCCACTCGACCTCGGCCTTTATGCTCTTCAGCATATCCTGCGTAGTGTACTTAGGCTTCCAACCTAGGGCGCGTGCGCGAGTCGCAGTGATCTTGCAGTTCGTGCCAAGGAGACCGAGCTAGAAGCACCACTCGATCAGCAACACAAAATAAGCACTTCATCCGCGAACACATACGTATGGGAAATTCTTAAAGTCCTCCTCAACGAACGGGGTCGGTTCTGCCGTCGAGCTCACGCCCAGCTCGACAAGGGCTTCTCCAATCTTGGCGGAGACGTCTTTGAAAACGTAGTGTCCGCTCTCGGAGAAGTAGGTCCCCTCGCTGCCGTGGGTCGCCTTTCCTGCTAAGATGGCATCGTAAAGGATAATGAAGAAATCCGCGACTGAGTCGTAATTCAAGTTGAGCTTCGTTGACGTCGGGTTACAAATCAATTGCGAGACGCACCATCATCGATGTGAACGAGCGGCCACACGTTCTCTCCCTTGCCGATATAGCCTGCACGTTTCCTCGCAACGCTACTGGCAACCGCCATCGGAATTTGGATTGAGCGTGTGTTCTGAACACCCAAATCCACCAGTTTTCCAGTAGCGGAGCCAAAGATTGTTGGAGGGCAGAACAGGTATGCCTTCACATACCCTTTTGAATGTGCATAAGTAAACGCGTCGCAGCGTGGAGGCATGCTGGGAAGACTCACCTTCTTTATCGGCGGCGAGAATGGGACCGTCGACGTTACGGTGGAGTTGAGCGGCGGGGATGCTGTCGAGTCTGGCTACGTCAGTATCGTCCCAGGCCGCCTCGTTGTTAGCATTCCCTTGGCCGGCATCCATGACAATAGCTACGAGGAAATGATCAAGCTGATCAACGACGGACAATTGAATAGTTGCATACCAGATCCAGTCTGAACGATCACGCGTTAGAGAGTCATATTCTTTTGAAGTGTAAAACTACTCACTGTATGTATCAAAATGGGTGGCTTTCCGGTTGCCTCGTACCTCTTCTTGAGGCCTCTCAGGATCGCTTCATTCGCTCCACTGTTATCAGAATCCGCCTATACCAGCGAAACGACGATCAGATCTGTCTGTCCCGTCACTCATTCAACTCGATCGGTGCACGCACGATTGAGAATATGATGTCGCTCAAAGAAGCTTGTTTCTCGAGAATTGCATGGTCGTCGTACGATCCCAAGACGGTTTTGATACCGAGCGACTGGATGGCCGGGACCTTGTCCGCCTTACGGACGAGAGCAGTGACCTCGGAGGTCGCGAACGTGGGGTGCTTGAGAAAACGGTCTACAACGGAGCCACCGAGATAACCTGACGCAACGAAACATCACATATCAGAAAGGGTTCATGACCAACGACGCTGCGGGACATACCGGTCGCGCCCGTGACGAAGATTTGGGGTTTAGAAGACATGGATGAAAGCTAGAGCGTGGTAATTATCCAGCTGGCTGAGTTGATGTTGGTGGTGGAAGTTGCTACTCTGCAGAGTTCAGATGCCCCGTCTTTTATACCTCACTGTCTGACTTTTGCTCCCATAGGTGAAAATGAACGATATGGAAAACGAAAGAATGGCTGAGAAAGCAACGTTGGGGCTTATGAAGCAAGCTTGGTCATCAATGCATAGTGGCCGCCCACGGGAACAATGAATTCCGGGCGTTTCTTTGAAGTCTGATTCCGGCGAACTTTGTCTTGGCAAGATAACCTAGTCTGGTCATCAGACCGTACACACCTGTGACGCAAGCCATCATCCAATCGCCAGACTAGGATAACAATACCTGGAACATTCTACGAAAATCCATCTGGAGTACGATCAGGATTAGCTACTTTGGGTTTATCCTGATGTCGATTGTCGTTCGAAAATAGTAGTAGCATGTTCCACGCAAGAGTGACAAATCATTAGCATATGACTGACAACGAACTCAGAACCCACACTACCTACTCGAGGCCTTCTATCTAACATACATCAGTAAGCCGTGCCTGAGAAAGGATCGAAAAGCCCCACGCAGCATGATGGATCGCGTTGGAGACGGCCAAGATCCCTATGACAGTCAGTGTCTCCTTTATCTCACTTTGAGAACTGGACGAAAACGAAACCAACTTGAAGTGACGCTTGAACTTCAAAGCTTCATGCCCTACCTTACACGCGTGGTCTTTCGTTGGATGAGTTCTTGATGTGATTCTCGGTGGTAGGCAAACCGTGGACAAGTGTAAGGGGCCGTGGGACCTGGTGAGAAGCGTCATTCAGGCCGAACTCCGTTGGATCCGGCAGTGTTGGCGAGTCCTCGTCGCCATGATGTGGTTCGTTCCTCACGTTTTCTCGACCTACATTAACTCGGATGAGGCTACGGGCAGAAATCTGGTATGCTGGTGGCAAGTTCCAACGTGCTACGAGGCAAGCCATCGATGTTAGACCGCGCGTGTTCAAGTTCTCCATTCAAAATCTCGTTCTTTCCAGTTGGGAGTACATTTCTCTTCACAATAACGATGGTGGTATTTCGCTCGCCTGATGCAGCGGGACTCATCATAACGGAACTTCCAGCAACCACATCAACCCAGGTGAACTGCTCACCGGGTTTCCCTCTCATGCTCTACGTTGTAGGGTCTTCGTGGCCAATCCAGACCAGATGTCATACCAAGGGGCCGACGCGAGCGGAGAAGCTGGCAAGGGGAGTCTGCCGCTTTGTCGAGTCGGAGTTTGAAATTGGACCCTGGTTGTATTTCATCATACTTTTAAGGTTTACTGACCGTGGGGACGACGCAAGGTTGTCTCTTCGCCTCCGCCTGATCCTCGGATTTCCGGATTTATGCAGTCTGCTCCTGTCCATGACATAAATGAACGTGCCCATGTCTTAGATGGAGCTCATGTCCTCGTTGCTTGCTAATATCCCCGGTATGAACGCTGCGCCGCTGATAGTTTTCATACATGGAATTACATTTCATACCTACAGGTGTGATCATCGAGTGGGCCCGTTTTCGTCACGCTGACACTGACCCTGATCGAGGGTGTTAGACTGCTCGAACGCGTCGTCAAACACTGCCACGACTGTCGATCAATAAGGAGAGCCTGCGAGATGCGAGAAAAATAAAAAGGCGATAAACCGGGATAAGCTTCCCCCGTTTTAGACACCATCCTCTCAACGCGGATTGATCGCGGCAGCTGGCTGAACTGTCAACAAGCCAGGGCCACCATCATATCTTGTCAACCAAAACGAATAAAATATGGACAGATAGGAGGAACCCCCAGAACGATCACTATCCGTCAGGTCCAAAAGGGCTAGCTAGGACCTACGAACAGGTCCAGGGTCTTGCTCTCCATCGTTACGCGATGTCGTTGGACTAGGTATGCGACGACGATGTCATCTCTAAGCGGTTCGCCCGTGGATTGGAGGATGAACGCTGGCTTGTTCGTGGGGTGTGACTGATGGAGATAACATGTCGCAATGGGGTTCTCGAGATCGTAATCTGCAAAGACCTGTGAATATGACGGTGTGCGTCAAACAGGGATGAAACGAGATGAGAACGTCGGCGACAAATCACGCGTGTCAGGGCGGAACATACCTTTTGTCGATATCTCGAGATACTCTTCCAGACGTACGGTCCATACTCGGTGTCAACCGTGAATGTGGAACTATGGTGGTACATCGGTCGGTGATGTGTTGCTCACAAGGAAGGCAGAATGGCGTACTCACGTTCCATCGGGAAGTTTGGACCGTTTGAGCCATCGTTGGATGCTCATCTGTGTCGCAGGGCCCGTTCCCGTGCCGCTACTACTACCGCGTCGATGTGGAAAAGAAATGGTGTCGGACAGAAAATCTCGACGATGAAGGATGGCGATAACGCCGTCGGGGGTGGTACCATCGTAGATCTTAACATGTCTGGAGTCAGTGATGATTCTGTAGAGTGGTACGCCGGGACGGGCATAGATGACTGCGTCTTTCAGGTCTGTCGAGCTGAGGAAGTAGGATGTGGGTGGGGGAAGGTTCACGAGTGTGAGATCCGAGTCCATTTAGCAAAAAGGAGAGGAAGCGAGCGTGATGGGGAGAAAAGAGCTGGACGCTGAGCGGGAGGTCTCAACGACGCATTGGGACAAGACGCGAGTCCTTGGCAGCGGTTGTTGCTGTGGGTCCTTTAAGTAACGCCCCACCTATCATTCCATGACGGAACCAAAACGGAACCGATTCCGTCAAACTGTGTGCTCCTGGCGGAGTGATTTTTATTGCCGTAAGGAACTTGTCCCGTCGGCACGAGGACGGTGTGATGCTGTCGCGCGAGGTACTACGCCAGAATGTGGTAGTGAGTCGAAATAGAAACGTGGTGGTATCTGCAGCGGGTCCAAAATTGTCTCTAGAAAATTTCACTCTGGAGCTGCCAATTGGTCTCAGGCTGCTCAACTGATAGATAGCCGTGACAGCCGTGGAGCCGCTGACTCGGAGTTATGATTATCGCCTTTGAGGTTCACCTGGATCTCTGCGAAAAAAAAGTGAGACAAATATGCCGTTTCACGTTGCAAGCCAACTGATGGTGAATGGAGGAACGCAGAGATGCATTGCCCATCAGCGTTGGTTATCATTCTTTACGAAAACGGCAACTTGACCCTGCTGAGAAGACGGGATGTCGCGGAACCAAGTCGAGTTTTGCAGGTCAATTCACGACTAACATGTTAGCCACGAAACGTCTCCTTGTATCCGCATCTTCTCGTACTTTGCTTCAGACGCAATCTCTAACAAGGGGCGTCGCAACGTCCAGCGAAACGGCGAGTCCCACCTCAGTCTCAGGAACAACCAATCCATTTTTCTCAACTTGCGCTGCACACTTAGCTCCGAAAAACTAGTCTCTTCGACTATCACATCTCGCATGACGCCCAGATGGTCCCATTTGGGGGTTACTGGATGCC
Organism: Xanthoconium purpureum; assembly: GCA_038090075.1. Taxonomy (NCBI): domain Eukaryota; kingdom Fungi; phylum Basidiomycota; class Agaricomycetes; order Boletales; family Boletaceae; genus Xanthoconium; species Xanthoconium purpureum. The sequence goes on from JBBPMA010000089.1 coordinate 34,136, forward strand.
GCTCTCATATGGGTCTGTCGGTCAAGGTCCGTCGTGAGCCTCGTTGCTTGGCATGTTTCGTGTCCTTGACCACCCAGTCGCTCTCCGACCGCAGTCGCCAGCCACAATCACGTGCGTACCAGTGTGGGCTTGTTCGACGTGGGACACATGGTTCAATCAAAGTACGCCTACGTCGTATTTCGTATCGCATGCACCTCGGTCTTACAGCGGAAAACCCGAACTACCTGATGGTGGATGAACCGAATCTAGTTTTCGTGGTCCGACTGCAGCCGCTTTTCTGGAATGGCTCACGCCGTCATCGCTCTCCGCACTCGCCCCATATTCCTCGACGCTTTCCGTGTTCCTCAACGAACGCGGCGGCATCATCGATGACACCATGATCACCAAGCATTCCGACGAAGCGTTTTACGTCGTTACGAACGCGGGCACACGCGACAAAGACCTCGCATGGTTCCGTGACAAGCTAGCCGAGTGGAATGCGAGCGAACGGGCCAAGGCAGGACTTGTCGAGCACGAGGTGCTGGAGGATTGGGGATTGGTTGCATTGCAAGGTGCGTCATGCCTTCTTCTTTGGTCTCGTGTGACCTTATGTCCGCTGCTCGTAACATCCATCTGTCGATCCGATCAGGTCCTCAGGCTGCACAGTACCTGCAAGGACTCACCTCTTTCGATCTCAAAGGCTTGACGTTTGGAAAGTCGGCCTACGTTCCTATCGAAGGGTTCAATCTCCATGTTGCACGGGGCGGTTACACTGGCGAAGACGGTTTCGAAGTAAGCGTCGGATGTACATCTACCCTGACTAACCCTGTCAACCGAACACTTGTCAGATATCGATTCCGCCGTCTCAAACGGTCGATGTTACGCGTATGCTTTCCAAATCACCTGTTCAACTGGCAGGTCTAGGTGCCCGAGATAGTCTACGCTTGGAAGCCGGCCTGTGTTTATATGGAAATGATATCGATGAGGACACGTCGCCGGTGGAAGCGGGTCTGACGTGGTTGATCAGTGCGTGTTTGCCTACGCGTTCACGCCACGTGACTCAAAAATATCCGTGTCGTGTCTTGTAGGCAAAGAACGGAGAGAATCGGGCGATTTCATGGGTGCGGAGTACGTGTTGAAACACCTAAAAGAGGGACCTCCTCGACGTCGGGTGGGGTTGATCGTTGAAGGGGCACCTGGTAGACGTCAGTCGTTTCGACTTTTCCATGATTCCAGATCGGTGTGCTGATTCCGTTTTTGTTCGTAGAGGGTGCACAGGTGTACGCACCATCGCAGCCGGACAGCGTTGGTCAGTGTTTCGCCAATGCACGGTTTTCTGTATGTCTTATCAATCGTGCTCCTTTTTTCCCTTGTAGGTGCGGTGACATCAGGTATCCCTTCACCTACACTGGGAAAGAACATCGCAATGGCGTACGTGAAGTCAGGTTGGCACAAAAAAGGGACCGAACTCGAAGTCGATGTTCGGAAAAAATTGCGCAAGGCGGTCGTGACGCCGATGCCGTTCGTCAAGCCGAACTATTGGAGAGGTTTGGAGTAGGAGGAAAGATCTGCGATGCCCCTCCGACAGCGTGGATGCAGGCGCTGACTGTGTCTGGATGGACACTTGACAGTTGTATGAATACCACTCGTCATTTCACCGTGGCGATGCAGGAAAACGTAGGTGGCCTATATTGGATAGCTATCGAATATTACTGCACTGCACTGGGACTGTCCCCAACATCTCACCCCGCTTTGGTACATTACTCTGAGTGTGAACATGACAGGAGTGTGGTCAAACATCTGCTGGAATGTTTCGTTTGCGGGCATTTGAGGGTGTGCCGCTTTCACATTGCTACTGGCAGCTTGTGAGCCTGCCGTGGCCAACGGCGGGAACACTGACGAGTGGGCACGAGCGAACTGGACCGAGCTCTGTTGGGGCGACTACGCGGTACGTGGACAAGGGACTACTGCTGTATATCTACGATGTGTCACGTAGATATACTAGCGTACATGAGGTTTACACAGCTGTACGATTATCAATGCTTCCGACCAGGATTGCAGAGTAATCGCTCGCTCCCAAGCAGCGTGTGCCCCATTTTGGGGGAGGGAGCGTACTCTTTGGATGTTCCATATAACTATGATACAATAATATACGCAATAATAGGAGCTATAGACCGTGGAGAGGGGGAGGAAACGGAGAGGAATGGCGGACGCGCGGAGTGCTTTCTAGCCCGGCCTGGGCTATCGAGGGTCGACGATGGTAGCAGGTGCGTGCTTGCGTGCTCCGGACACCAGGATGGGAGAGCTGCAAGGCGCCGGACTGAGAACAGAGAAAAAAGTGTGGTGTGGTGCGGTGCGTGCAATGAAAGACAAGGGGATGGTACGAGTACGGGGGCCAGCGTTTTTGGTTCTCTGCGATGTCGATCCAACCCAGTTTATCACACTGACGGACTAGCGAAGCATGAACGGTTGTCCTTGGACGAGCGACGTTTTGGCGCCATGGCCACTTTCCTCCGTGCCATCTCTGAACGGGTGATGTGGCACGTTGTTGTCGTACCCAGCTAGAGGGGCCCTGCATAATAGCAATCTTCATGGAAACCACTTGGTTTGGTTGTGGCTCATGACAGAGTCGTCCAGGGATGATGTGACGAGAGTAATGGCGCCGCGTCTCCTATAGTCCTCGAGGATGTGGGACCCTGCGACGGGGATGAAGAGCGGCTCGATGATGGCCAAGAAGTTGGTATAGGGTAGGTGGTGGTGTGGAAGATATGACCGGACCGGCCTGAAGCGCTCAGCCGGGTCGAGCCGAGTCGGGCGTTCAACAAGGCCTCGTAGGGGCTCAAGCCCCGGATTGGACATTGAAGAGCGGGGGCCGAGGCCGGGGTTTCGCTGTCTATTGAATAACAAGCGGTGGCACTCCAACTGACATGGGAAGGGCGAGAAGCAAGTAACCACGCTGAAAACGACATGATGGAGCAGAGGACGAGCGTTGAAGCTTGCAAACGACATGACAGGGGCAGAGGATGAGCGACCACACCCAAAGCGACACGATGGAGGCGGAGGACGGACATTTGGGGTGATGGGGAACGGATGAGCGGTGGGGCTCGTTCGAGCGTGGTACTAGGTGTCGGTGATGAGTGATAAGGCTCGTTTGAATGCGCAGGCGCGGTTGATGCGCGGTTGCGCTCGTTCCGACATGGGTTGGGGTGGTTGACGAACCGTTGGGTTCGTTTGGATCCAATAGGTGTGGCTAATGAGCGGTCGGGCTCTTTTGACCACGATGGAGCCTCTTGAGCGGTGGGGCTTGTTTGAGTGCGGTGGAAGTCTTTGACGAATGGCCGGGCTCCTTTGAATGCGTGGGCACGGTTGATGAGAGGTTGCGCTCGTTTCAACACAGGTTGAGGTGCTGGTCGACGTGCTCGTTCGGGGGTGATGGGGTGACAGACGAATGCGCTCAGTTGAACATGGCGCGGGCGATCGACGAAAGATCGGGCTTGTCTGAGCGTGGTGCACGTTGTTGATGAGAGGTCGGGCTCGCTTGAAAACGGCGTCCCGGGGCGGTTGACGGGTAGTAAAGGTTAGCTGGTTGGGTCGTGTCGACATGGTTGACGCACCACCATGCGACCGCCATACGACGGCGATGTACCAACCACATCAAATCCGAGGCCCGAGGTCGCACAGCTTATAGACCGTGACTTGAGCGGGGCCAAGCCTGAGTCAGTCGAAGCCGACTCCAAGCCGTGCCGTGCGCATCACTACAAGCGAGGAATTATCAATGAAGCAGAAGGCAACGGAAGAAATGGAGAGGTGAGGTCATAGTGGAAAGTGGGGAAGACGTAAAGTGGGTAAAGGATAAGGGGGAGAACAAAGGGTGATGGAAGCTAAAGGCGTTTACAGGAACGATGATAAGGGCAAGGATGTACAAAACTATTCTTATGGCGTACTATTTCCTTTTCTGCTCAGTGAAGCTGTACCTGTGCCGCATCATAAAAGCCTCGCGTCCATGTATTAGGCAAATGAGGATCTGCGCGCTGCATCAATCCCACGTACAGGGTACGCAAATTCCCAGCCCATCGGAGGTGTCTCCGATGGGAACGATAACGTAGGAAAGTTGGGGCTTAGGTGTGGAATTCAAACCTGTGTGACTCAATATACGTGACGTCAGAGACAGACAAACCTACCTCCTACCAAAGCTCGCTTTCGGTTACCATGCGCAATCCTGTCCGGGAAATGGTTGACAGCATTTCCATTTGTATTCTTTGTCTCTGTGAGATTCTCCACGGAATTCGGGAACACCTGCTCGTTGTTGTTTTTCTGTCACCACGTTTGGCTCCCATTTGCGACAACAGTCTGGTCAGGGGTGACCTTTTTTATTTCCATTCTGTTGGCTTGACAGGCAGGTCGCCATGCTGTGGCCGTCGCATCAGAATGTTCTGTCACAAATACATTCACCCCAACGGCATTGACCGATCGACTTCGATAAATCAACTTAGGACTTGGAAGTATCCACACGGAATTTCAGAACGCTGATACACGGGGAGGTGCCGTGGTGACACGGTTATTCCTTTCGTCAGGGTAAAAGCACACAGGAAGTCAGATAACTAATCTCCCCTTGTCAAGGTAAACACTAAAACCACCACGACTGCTAATCAGACTCGTCGTGAGTTGTAAAATCTAAAACGGACGAAATCAGGTAAGAGAGACAATTCATCGGATGTATCCCTGGCTAATGCGCCGTCACAATAGAAGTCGCGGCTGTCCGACGAGCTAGCAGCGACCGATGTCTGGATCGGAAGGTTTACTGTGATGTCCCCTGAAGAGGACCTGCACTATGAGCCGCTTTGTGAATTACAAAAATCCAGGTGTTATGGTCCTTATGGAGCAACAGCCGCAGCATTCCGTTGATAGGATAGGGACTGACGACCCTGCTGATACAGGTGTCCAACGTTAGCACCAATTTCATGACCCAAATATGAACTTACACGAGGACCTGCCCAATGACTATCTTTGTTGGCTGGAGTTTCACCCTCGTTATGTGTAGGCACGATCCAACTTTAAAACCCGTGCAAAGAAACCTAGTCGTCGCCGCCCCACAATGCTCCCCCTCCAGCCGTCTGAAGCAAGCCTGTATGTGTGCCTTTCCTTAAACTGGTCTCCCAGAGTGTTGATCTATCCTCAGTGTTGATCCCCTCTACCTCGACCTTCTCCCGGTCCCGATCATCTGTCAATACGAGACTCAGTCAAATCAGGACTGTGGAGAAGTACTCTCTGCAGATCGTGCGGTAGTATCCGCCCACTTGCGCAATGGGCATACCCTCGGTGGAGGGGATGGAAAGGAGCCCACCGTGTGTTTATGGCGGGACTGTAATTCACAGCCCATCCAGCGCCAAAGCTTAATCAGGCACACCTTAACAGTTCACCTTGACTTATTGCGGTGGACGTGTCCTGTGTGTTTGAGCAGCTTTTCACGAAGCGATACGAAACACGATTGTCAGCCCGCCATTGGAGGCGGGATGGCATCGTCTGTGTGAAGGTGTGCTCTCTGTCAACCACGCCTTTCCTCCTGTTTTCTTATGGTCACGGTAAATAGGAGTACGCCGTTCCTATCATCCCATAGTCGGTCATATCTCCATACTCACTTTGTTGTTCAACGCACACTGTCAAACTTTTCGTATCATGCTATCCACGGTTTCTTGCTTTCCTTTCTTAGTTTCGTCCTTGTGAAAATAGCTTTGATCTCATGACACACGTTTCGTGCAATAGAAGGTTGATCAGAGTGGATTTTGACTTCGTCCGATTGCAATTTCAATTTTGTGTGTTGATAGCGCCATAAGTCATCCATTGTCGGCGGTCTTGACTTGACATTCTGTGGAAGCACGCACCATTTTTAGAGATATGGCTTTCTGGTTCTAATTGGAAAGATACGTTGCGTTGGTTGGTCAGGACCCGTGACGGAGATGTTGGCCTGATCGGAACAGCCTCAAGTTTTGCCGATACCATGGCTAGCGCTGACAGTAAATGTAAAAGTGCCACATTTCATCTCCGTCGAAGAAGAGCATTGGATTAGGATAAGGATACTTCTGAATATATTCCGCCGAGGTCTGCTTATGGTGTTGGAAATCAGCCTGTGTCGCTTATCGATTCCCTCGGGGATAGCGAGGAGCTGACCTCACAGGGTAATGATGGACACCGTGAGGAACCGACAAAGTGCAGGTGGGTGATGTCTCGCCACAGGCCCCGAGACTCCCCTCTTCGCACAGAGACCTAGGACTTTGTGGCCTTTGGCCTCAAAGTCCCCCCGATGCATTAGAATCAAGTTTACTTAAGTAACTTCGTACTGACTTCGTACTGACTTCATACTAACTTCGTACAGCACATTCAATAGGTTTCCTTTTATGGACATCGCTGTTGTCTTGCGCGTCGCTACGCTTTCCTCTAGTCTCGCACACTCGACTGGAAGGTAAGCTCATACTTATATTCATTCCATTTCTACCTACATTCACTCTCTTTGTCGCTCGTCTATGCGGAATGCCACCAAGCATGTAGCGTATGGTATTGTACGTGCAATAGAAGAGCGAAACGAGGCAGAGGGGGAGAGGGGGAGAGTGCAATTGGCGGAGGCACAAAGCCTTTTCAGAAAGGCAAGGGGAAACCTGCTGATCCCAGCAGAGTGAGCTGCGAGGACGGGCGGGACGGGACTGCTATGAGATGCCATGATGCCGAGTAAATGAGGGTGTGGTGTAATACGAAAAAACAGCGAGAACGAGCAGCGAGTGGTGGTAGGGAAAGAAGAGGTTGTACCACCAACTTGTCGCCTTTCCGAATACCTGGCGCTTGGGCAACGCTCCTGCCTCGCTAGGTCGAAGTACGGCAAACTTTGGTATGGTGAATGCGACGACACAGACGACGACACCGGCGAGGGTGCCTGCGCGACCTGCAAGACCGTCCGCGGGTGCTGTGCTAGCGTGTTTTCTTGGGACGGAGTTGAGCAGGACGTGGACTCATGTGGTAGCAGAGCTGCTGGCAGTGACTTGCCAGCGTGACGACGAGGGATTTTGCTGTGGGGTCACTCTGTAGTCCGCCTCGCCGTGATGAACCAGGTTTCATCTCTGAAGAGGGGGCAACGTTCACCTGGTGGAGATGAAAAAGTGAGTCAACGTTGAACAATCGAATACATCAGGAATCCACAAGAGCGGCGTTCAAGGCGCCTGACATAAAGCGTTGGCATATGTGCTTGAGCGTCGAGGTACGGCTGGGAGGCGAGGGAAAGTTGAGAGTGGGGGTCTGATGGCTGGAGTGATGAAACGAGGCGGTGCGACATACAAATTGGGCGCAAGGGCAACCTGGCCGCAGACACCATCAGGCCAGAAAAAAATATGGCAGTGAAAATGTTTTTCATGATGTTCATCCCTTCCATGCGCCGCCGCATGGTCTCCCTGAACGAGCCCTTGACGGTGTTTCAGAGATGGTGTTTCTGATCCTGTAGTTATCGCTGACCGCGTGCGAAAGGTCTGGAACGGTGCACCTTTTAGTTATATTTGCATAGTAAGAGCGTGATTTCTTACCGTCACCTTCTTTACGTTTGTCGGCGTATCCCAGTAGTGGACTGCACCCTCCTTAAACATCCGTCCAAAACTCAAATTCAAAGCAAACTAGCGAGATTTGTATGTACAAAACATTACTCACTGTGTTGATTCTGTAGCGGGAAATGAGTCCACAATCCAAATATCCGGCACCACTGCGCTCTTGTTCGGTTACGTCGTGAGGGCCTGTATGGCCAAGTTGATGATAAAAATTCTGTGAAATTTGAGACTTACAGCGGTTTGCGAAATTAATGGTACTGAGGACGTCTTCCAGGAAAATGGAAAGACAGCCAGCGACTGGCGATCAGACCCTTAGGTCGATGCTCAGCGCTCAGCGCTCAGCCACCCAGCCAATTGGAGCTCCGCAATGCCCTAAGCAAGCGCCCGCAAGACCCAGCGCTCCTCATCGCCTCAATTGCTCCCGCTCGTTCATCGTGTACAGTACCTGCGAGCCCCAATGGTTGCCCAGGCTCGCCCTCGGCGTCAACCGTTCACGTGTCACCATGTCCGTAGGCGCCCCAGCATTCGCCACGCTTGCGTCCTGCCTCAACCATTCGCCCTCTGCCTCAACCTCCCTCCCACTGTGCCTACTGTGTACTTGTGAGTCCCATCACCTCGACCTCAACCATGTCTCAGCGCTTGCTCACTGCCCCGAATGCTTGTTTGACAATTCGCTCACCAAATCACATAACTGTGTGGGTGTGAAGCCCTGCCTTACCCACCGGGCGTCTCACGCATGCGCTGCCCCATCGTCTTGCACCATCACCACCATTTCAACCGGACACTTCGAGTCCCCAACCCTTGCCCCAACCACGTCATGTTGGTAGATAGCAATTTTGTATTGCGTGACATAGTGTACAAACATATATGCTTCTATCTATTTCTCTGAGACGAGGAGAGAGAGATCATGACGTAGAGACTCCGCCTGAAGCTGATGGGACAGCGGAATGGTCGCAAGTCGCTGGCTATTGGTTTTTCGAAACTCAAGACTTTCCATGATATTGGCACTCGCGCATCATTGCTAAATTGTGTGAACCAAAAAAGGAAATACAGGGCGGCCTCTCGACGCTCCGTTGAAGCACGCATACGCCCAGTGTGGCGTCTCTAAGATCGAGACGTTCACACGGATAGTCGTAGCTCGTAGAGTAGATCTCAGACGCGGGGAAGAACCGTTCTAAGAATCTCTGTTGGAGGACAACTGGGGGAGTACAGGAGGTAGCTACCCTATTTATACGAAAAGGAGGGGGCTGTGAATACGAAATGGGAGTTGGAAACATAAGAGTACAAGGGGTTTATCAAAAGGGGAAACTCGGCCGAATCAACCATTCGTCAGTCGGCCGATCCGTTACACACAGCTTCCTCATGATGATGGACAATTCCTGACCCGTATGATACTGAGGAGTTTTACAACTTCATTTCCGAAGAGGTTGTGAGTGCATTCAGCTGCATATCTTAATACTGATCCAGTCTTGGCTGCGACACGACTAGCTTCCCCATATGAATCCATTTCTAGAACGCGACGTATCGAATGAGAAGGGTCCTTTCGTCAGGGATGTCGTCTTTGTGGTAGTCTTTGCAGCCTTTCAGAGTCGCTTTGGTTCCGTTGTAGTGACTCCCGACCATACCTCTAAATAAACGTTGAATTCACGGACGTCCGGGTCTTTGACGCCTTCCTTTGTCGACTGAGCTCGGTTGGGTCTCTCTGACTTCGGCTTGATATCTGCAGGCCCGTCACGTCATAACAGGGGGTAGATCAGTCGATAGGTCGACCAACGATTCGGCAAAGTGGCACACCTGAGCCATGTGACCGACTACAGAATGTACAGTATGGCCCTGACATCCCCCTCCGTTCGATTGCATTGTGACTCATCCAATGGAGATCGGGGTCGTGGTATCGGCAACAAAGCAACTGGCATTCAAATGCGCACTGATTGAACAGTGAATGAAATCTAATATGTACCTACTTATATTACCACGCAAATAGTTAGCCTTGCCAACGTGGTATTTCAGCATACAAGTAAAGCGAATTGCAATGCTGACTCGGAGCGCTGAGCAGGACCCACTATTACTATAGTAGAATATGTTGTCCACCCACCACGTGACCGGATCATGGGAACGGAGCTGTGTGTACCGTGTTGCAGGCATTCATAGACCAATTTCCCACTACATTAAAAATTAGTCTGTGAGACCAGTTATTGTCTCGTACACCCAAACAACTGTTGGTTCCTGTCAATAACGCCAATCTTTGAGAAGTAATGCCAAAAAGGAAATGATCTAGGAGCACGTGGTGCGGAAAGGGTACAAGATAAGAAAAAGGTCCTCTGTGTTTTGAAACCATATTGACGAAAGGTTCGCCAACTGCACATTCGAAAAATTAAAATTACTCGGACACGGGGAATCGAACCCCGAGCTGCCTCGTGAGAGGCGGCAATGTTAGCCGTTACACCATATCCGGAGCTGTGCGGGAGCGAGCTGTGTGATCTGAACGTGCTCTGCTCCACCTCGATCAATCGCTAATCTAAACGTGTCTGGCGTGAGTGTGGTCATGCCCCTCGCTTACCCTATTGTGGTCCTCACACATGGACAGTTGTACCTGTGTTCAAGCTTACGACAGGGAACATAGTATACCAGAATCTATTGCTGTAGATTACTCTTTCCAATCACCACATCCAATTTGCACGTCCGAAGGGTGGGATCGCTTGTTATTATTATTATTTATATATTATATAAGTAAACCCTAGGTGGCAATAGGTTATTATTTTTGCTTCTCCGCTACAGCCAACTACACCCAGCTCAGGACAGCGCTGATCGGAAACACATTGCAATTCAACCAATCTCGTGCTACCGCTTCTAGTCTCTCGTATTATCTTAGTCGAGACCACAAGATCACGATGCTCGTGTTCACACAGGACTAGGTTTTTTGACATCCCAGCTATTCTATGTGGTTGTATTTACTGTGACTTTTTTCAGGTGTTTGGACTTGCATGTCGGGCTACTCGTTGTGAGGTGAGCAGTTTTGAGTCACTTCACAAGTACACTTACAACCGTTGGCGCACACCACCCAGCCCCCGTTCAACTGCGGTTGCCACGATTCGAACCTCTATTAGCCAGGCATTTGAAAACCTAAACTTAATCGGGATAACAAGTATGGTGGGTCGGAAATGAGCTGACACGCTGTCTTGCCAACCTGTAGCGTGCCGCCTGGTGAAGTCGAATAAAAATCGATCCAATGCAAGTGGATCCATCACCATCCCCAAAGTCCTCGAGATGTCCAACATACACAACAACGCACCAGACCCGTATGCACTACTCCTCGAATTGGCCCCTGTGATGCTGATCCGTCTATAGTGCTGCACTCGTACAACAATTGCCCAGCATTTCCCCGCCTCAGATAAGTTGCCGTTGGATGACCACTGGTCACCAATGCGGCGCCGTCCTCCCTGCGGACCTCGGGGCCGTATCTTTGCATCTCCGCACCGTGCATGCTGCCGGGGGAGACGGCAGGGAAGGGACAATATGTTTGTGGCCAAACTGTCATTGGCGGCCAATCCAGAGACGGAGCCTTCTGCGGCATATTTTATCTGTCCACTTGCGACTCTTAAGGTGGACATGTCCCCAATGTTTCAGGACATTTTCGCGAAGGGGGACGAGGCACGAGTGCTTCCTCAACGATGATACGTTACCGCATGCGTGATGGTATGTTGTTCTTTCGGCGGTGACTCTTTTCTCAGGCTAAATGAGAGCAGTTGTGTATGCCAGGGTGATCTAATGATATAGCAAGCTGTGGATGGGCTAGGACATGCTGCACACCGAAGCGATAGTATCTTGCATCATTTTTTTGTAGACTGTACGGTTTCGGTACTCATCATACAGCGTGTTCAGTACTGGTGTAGTGGTCAGACATCATATATATTGAGTGGCCAAGCCAGAACACGTTGAATGTCGATAATAGTATGATCTTTGGCGGCGCGGCGGCGCTCCGATGGTTGGCCGTTGAGGTCTAAGCTCAAATGACCTTTGTTGTCTGCGCTTGACACCCATACCATGAGACGTGAACTGCCAATATTGCAAGCAGTGATGCCACCAAGCCAAGACATACATTGTCATATTGGGGGGATCCACGAAGGCAATGACGAGGATGCGTGATGCTCGGAACTGCATTCAAAATGCTGTTCTTGAGAAACGTCGAATGTACGTACCATTCATGCACTTGGATGTGTTCATGCTCCATGAATGTCTATGCAGCGACCGTGATGGTACACGCTGGATATGACATAAGGTGAGTGAAAGGCAGTGGAGGAAGGAAGATGGGGCTTCTTAATCAAAATGATATTCAGCTTGCGCATGGGACATCACCTAATGTGCGCGCATACATGGCTAACTTCCAACAAATGTCTACACGACTTCCATTTATGCAACCGAGAAGCACAGGTTTGGGTTTTGGATGCAGCCCATCAAGCGTGTTGTTGGTAGGCAATCACAACTTGCCGCGAAGCTGCACGGAAAAGGTAAATCCGAGTTAATCATCGCCAACAGCAACTCGCTACTTTATGTAAAATGACCTACCTGTGGCTCCAAGCTCCCTGGTTATTACATATGTAAGGGGGGGCTATGTTTTTCCGGTGTTGGATTTAGTACGGGCTGGGTGGATGGCAATGGAAAATTAAACGGGCTTGGGGTGGATCGAGCAGATAGAATGGAGCACACATCGTCCACAGCCTTCTGTGGTTGGTTTTGTGGGTGTGGTGCGTGTCCCTCCTCTTCCAGATGTTTGAGCGGCTGCGGGTCACACTGCAAAGAAGAGGCGGAAATGAAATAATTGTAATACGTATTGGACCAGCAGGTTTCGGGACTTGTCAAACGGCTCAACGGCTCCCTTGTGGATCGATAATTCCCAACTCGAAACTGGCGATCAAGCTTTCGGGGTTTTGTCTTGTGACGGGGTGCGTACGGATATACTTTCAGCGGTTATGATGTTTATGAAGACAAAAAGACCCCCGTGAGAATTTTATTCGTTACCCAAGTTCACCATGTCCAGCAATGGCGATGCGCTCGTGACCTCGACCAATCTAGTATGCACGCCTCACAAAATCCACGCTAAGGCTCAGATTGCATTGAGGGATAGCCCACAAATTTAATGTGCTAGGTTTTATCGACTTGGATGAGTCACTGGCACTGGGGGTGGGGTCTGTATCTGCGTTGGGTGTCTTCAACGTTGACGTCTGGCGTGGTATCATTGTTACTGATTTCTATGGGATATGTTTCAGGGCTAGGTTTACATTGTCCCATCCGGTGTTCAAAAAGAACAGATTGAACCCTCGCACATCTTCGTCTTGCCCCGTCCACAACGCACCCCTTCCTGTGTACCGATCGCATCTTTCTCCGTCGTCCGAAAATGAACCTGAAAGAGTCAGCGTTTATACCCTTTTTTGGAACGCGTTTGATAAGAGGAATGCGGGAAGCTGTATTCATACACTCGCAGAATGCAGTGCGATCTAGGACAACAGATGATCGTGATCGCTGATCGCTGACTACATAACTCTTGATGGGACTATCTGATACAGGAGGTAAGGGTCTTGCTTGGTAGGGAATGTACCGATCTGAATGTGTCGGGTAGACGATTAAGGGTGTTCGCGTCCCCGGAAACGGTCCGGCTATGTCTTACTTGGATACTCTCCGCGTTCCGATCATCCCCGATACCCCGTTCGAGGAATTTCTGACGGAAAGTATGGCGGTAGCGATGAGGCTGTGTCTATGCTTGTAAGGAGGCATGGGATCTACGTGTGGGGTACGTCCTGTGATCACAGCTTTCATCTTCTTCTGCAGACATTCTGACGTCCGTTCGAGAGGAGATGGCTGGCAAAGGGAAAACAAACAGACTGAGGGGTGGGTCCTGTGAGGATGCTAAACTTTTCCGGTTTACTGTCTGGATTATCTTTTCGAGATTGGTATCAAAATGGAATTTGCCGGTCTCTAGACGCGATGGGTCTGCAGACGCACATCTCAGTGCCTCAAAGCGTGGAGGTTTAACGTGCTACGATGTCCCATTGCTTGGGAAGCACTCGAACACAAGAGATCATGAGTGCTACTCCAGCGTCCAGCATGGCAAGGACATTCCTGGGCCCCGTCGGTACCTGACCACCATTGGCGAAATCGGGACGCCGATGGACATGAACGACAAGGAGTACAATCCGACGCGCAAGGGCTACGGAGATTACTCTTCCCAGGAGCGCGTACTGGACGCGAGTGCAAACGCAGCAGATGGACCAAACGCGTTGAACTATACAGTGTGGACATATCGTTCTGATAACAGATGTGGGGGGACAGGTGAATTCTGATGGAACAATGAGAATTTGAGCCTGTGGAGCGAGGACGAGCTGTGAGGGAGGACGAGCTGTGAGGGAGGACCGGTCACCACCCTGCAGCGGTTGGATCGCTGGCGTCGGCACACGCATCGAGCACGTCATTGGCAACGTTGCCTGTCCCGTCGTCCCCCTACGCGAATACGCGGTCCTATACTGCCAAATAGATGTAGCTGCACGAGCTGTTGAGGTTCTTGCAAGACAGCGCACGCGTGATACGCGCATTTGTCGACCGTATCCCGTCGAGGTGGTCCGTACACCCGTGGGCATTCAATTCGACAATGGCAAGGCGTCATTCAAGGTCAAAGTTCGTGTCACACCCGTCGACGCACTACAAATGGAGATGGTGATGGAGGGGGAAGGGGAAGAGAAGGGGCGAGAGTGTGACTTCCGACAGTGATTTCTATCCCGTTGATGCACTTTGCATCGGACGGGTGGTCGATCGGTCAGCCGCAGTTCCGGAAGGCGAGCCGGATGATTCTGAGGACGTGACTGAGGGAAAGAATGGGAACACATTGACGGTCACATTGCACCTGACAACGTCGAAACCGTTTGCGGCTGGTGTAGGAGAGATGGCAGAGACGAGGGGGTATGCAGTACAGGTCATGGGGTCGGAGGGAAGTGGAGATGAACGAAAGCGAGCAAACGTTGCGGTGGTTCTATTCTGTGCCCGTGTATGGCAAGAAAGAGACGGTGACAAGGTTATGCTGGGCGATCAGTTGAGCGAAGGCTATTCGAAGGGCCAGGAGGAACAGCGCACGATGTGGGGGTGGGTTGTCTTTGTCTGGAGGGATTCTTGATTATGTAAATCATTTTATTCCTTTTTGAGGAGGTATCTCATAGACGCTAGTACTCGACTTGGAGGACGGTAAGCCCATTTGCATGCCGGATTCAAAACGTCTAGAAGCCAAATACAACGAGTGTATGCTTTGTGGAAAGCGTGAATGGACTTGCCGGTGGTCATGACTTGGACGATGACGCTGGATCAGTGCTCGACTCGGTCTGCGCAAGCTCCACCTTGACCGACTTAAATCGGTGTCCCTTCCCATACTGATACCCCGCACTCACCTTCACCCCAATCAACCGCTCCATCGCCTTCTACCTCCTCCCGCGTCCTCTCTCCAACGCCCCCTCGACCTTGCTCTTGCTCTCTTGCAACCTCTCGATAGCATTCACGAGCCCTTCGAGCTACGCCGTCGCAGCGTTTGAATTGTTTGGAGGAGGTGTGGTAGGATTCTGAGTCACCGAGGATGAGACGATGAGGAGAGCGGAGACTGCGAAGAGGAAGGATTTGGCGAGGGCGTGGGCGCTGTCGTCAATGGCTCTGTCGTCGGGTGCGAGGAAGCACGAATCGAGTGCAAAGTGGACGAATGAGGTCAGAATTGGGTACAATGGACTTGCACGGGTCGCGAGGGTCGCGAGCTTGACGGTGTCCATGGAGAAAACAAGGAAGGAGAACAAGGTGCGCAGGCGGCGGCGGCGGCCCGGCGTCCTTCTGGTCACGGAAAACGCCGACATTTCACCTTGGTTGGATTGGTCCCGCTACCGCTACCGCTTCGCAGAAGCGGGGGATAGCGACTTGCGCGCTCAGGACCCAGAGAGTGAGGGACTGATGCGAGGTGCCGTGATGCCGAATGAATGAGGACGTGGTAGGTACAAAACCAGCGAGAGCGGCGAGGTGGTTGTGCAGGGAGAAAAGCTCGCGCCACTGAAACGCCGCCCGACCGAATACTGGGCACTTCGGCAACGCTCGTGCCTCGCGAAGTCGATGCGTGGCAAGGATTGATGAGGGTGAAAGCGACTGTTGGCACGGTGAATGCGTGGGTTGCACGATGGCGATGGCGTAGACGATGCCACACAACGGTATCGAGTCGGCGTTGACCTTCGCTGCAAGGAATGCGTCCGCCTCCACGTTTGCTCCCCCTTGCGATCCAGAGAGGAAGAAGACGAAACCAGTGAGAGCACCTGCACAACGACCTGCATGACGGTCCGCGGTTGCTGCGCGGGCACGCCCGCCCGCTAGAGCATCCCATTGAATGCGGTGCTAGCATGTTGTTCGGGGTTGCCGGGGACGGAGGTGAGTGGGTACATGAATTCATGTGGTAGTAAAGCTGTGGGCAGGGGCTTGCCAGTACGACGGCGAGGGATTCTGGTGTGTGACGTCAGTGTGTCATCCACGTCACCGTGATAAACGAGGTTCTATCTGTGACGAGGGGGACGACGCGACACCTGGTGGACATGAAAAAAGGGAGTTAACGCTGAAAAATCGAATACATCATGGATTCGCCAAAACGTCGCCCGAGGGGTCTGGAATAAGTGTGCTTGAGATCGAGGAATGGCCAGGAGGCGAGGGAAGAGTGAGAGTGGGAATCTGATGGCTGGAGTGATGCGAACGAGACCGTGCGACGTACAAATTGGGCACAAAGCAACATGACAGATCCCGGCCGCAGATACCTTTGACGGGTAGGACAGGCCGGAAAAAAGTATGGGAGCAGGGATGTGAAAATGTCTTTCATGTAGTGCATCCCTCCTTCCATGTGTCGCCGCATAGTCTCCTTCAGCCAGCCTTCGATGATGATCCGAAGACGGTGTTTCTGATCCTGCAGTTATCGGCGACCGTGTGTGAATGGAGCGCCTTTTAGTTATATTCACACAGCAAGAATGTGATTTCTTACCGTTACTTCCTTTACGTCTTTCCGCGGATCCAATGCAGGGGACCGCACCTTCCTCAAATATACGGCCAAAACTCGAATTCAAAGCCAAACGGCGAGACGTACATGTACCCACGTATCCATGCAGTGGTGGGAGATGAGCGCACAATTGGTATGCGAACCTGACATGTCCGACATTACGGGACGCTCTCGGCCGATTGCGTCGTGAGGATCTGCGCGGCGAAGTTGATGGTGAAGGTTCTGCAAAATTTGACACTTGAAGATGTGCTCATCATGCAATGCGCATGTAAGCAGGCCGTCGACACTGAGGCTGGTCGACCGTCGTTGGTCAGAAACAAGGTGATCTGGACATACCAGAGAAAACACTACATGTTGCTCCAAGGCAAGTTTACATAAGGCGTCCGGCAACAAGCCGACGCGCTTGCGGTCTGTTCATGTTATGTATGATATAACGTGTCAATCGGCAGGCCGCCAGATGCTGTCCGACGAGTCAGGATAACCTCGTTACTTCTCACAGTGGCCTGAGGGGTCCTGATAGATTGGCGATTGTTCAACGTTCAGGGTGGGCAAGTCGTGCTGCACGCCGCTGTGTGCATTCACCAAACGCGACGTTGTCATGGGTCCAGGGCTTCTCGGAGACCTTTTAATGATCAAAGAGTCATTCAAGTCAACAAATGATTGTGACCGCTAGCGCTGATCGTTGACACAAGAACCACCATGCTTGTCTGCTGTGGGAGGTAAAGTACTTGCTTGGTAGGGAATGTGTCAGTCTGACCGTGTTGGGTAGGTCATTAGGGACGCTCGCAGAAGCCGAACTGGCACGGCGGGGTCTCGATCCTTGCAAGTACACCACCGTTCAAGGGCGGTCCGACGGTTAATATGGCGGCAGGGATGAGAGAAGAGCATTCGTGTCTGGCAAAGCAGACCTAGGCGACTGTATCACGTATTATATTGGGTTCTCGAATTTGAAAGAGATTTTTTAGCCAAGTGCCTGCTTCATCTATCCGAGACTGATGTCAAGGGAGAGCTCGTCGGTATCCCGAACAGTTTCGCATAACAGGCGAGTTAATGATGAGGTGATGTTCACGCAATCCCAAAATGAATTCGTTATTTTCACCAATTGACGCGCGGGCCCCTCCCGGAGTCCAGAGGTGGGCATTTTATTCATTCCTGTAATTAAATCGACCACACACCACATCGTAGCGTTCCGCTATTCACACCCGCCGACCCACTCACCTCACTGTATAATATTTCCTTGTGCGGGTGTCTCAGCACTAAAATCAACTCGGGTGCGAATAATCAAATTCCGAGCTGCCGCGTAAGAGGCGGCAACGCCCAACTCAGGCACATGAGATAAAGACCCACCTCGTTCCGAGGTAAGTTAACCCTGAGGGTTCCAGTGCACGAGGCGTCATGCGTATATTGTCCTCGTCTCGCCTTATGTCCACCGTACGCCCCTGACATTCCCGTCTATCCAATCAGCATGGCCCGTCTAATGGGGTTGGACCAACGATGACCAATTGACGTTTGGTGTATGCCGTCCCTGACATTCCCGTCCACTCAATCGCGTGTCATATGTAATGGTGTAGGCGGTGGCCGGTAGCACCAGCGATAGACCAACTGTATGATACCAGAATCAGAAACCAGAACGGGCGATAAATGAAATTCAATATGTACACACCTATGCTATCGCGTAACGGAAGGTTTAGCGGCAACCCTTCAATGTTCCAGACTCGGTCGGATCTATGATAGAGTAGGAACGAGACCGTCAGCCACCGTTCGCAGCAAGAGAGGCACACGGTGAATTTGAGGTCGAGGCAGTAGAGACAGCAGACTCTAAATCTGTTCAGTCAGTGGAGAAATGGGAGAGCTGATCTTCTAGCGAACAGATGTTGGCTCGGAGCAAGCGCTGAGCGCGCGCCAATGCAGTACCGACCCTGTTGGCTGATTTGATTCTCCGCTACCCATGATCAATCGTGATCACCACCAGCTCCACACCCAGCCGGCTGAGACATCATGATTGGGATTCGTGTCACCCCCGACCGCATTATCTTTTCAGATCCGCGTTGACGCCACACTCAAATTTTCGACCCTTGGTGACATCGAGGTCGTTCGCTTGGTGAACGAGCGTTGGGATCCGTACGTTCAAGACGCACGAGCGCTCGCCTGGCGTACACTATCCCCCGTGTTCGGAGTCGGTTTTCCACGTTCTAACTTGCCATTCGATCGAAGGCGCCGAACCTTTTCCCCATCGTAAGGCTTACACGAATTGGCCCGGACACGCGCCGCCCGCCTGAAGTTCAAGATCTAGTGCTGTCGTACCATTTGTAGCAGGCCTGTCATCTCACAGACTCTCACTCAGGCTCGCTCCTCCAACTCACTCGGTGCTAAAGTAGTAAGGTAACACCTTGGTCCCCCCGGAAAAAAGATATTCGGCTCAGAGAAGACTTTCAGCGAGTGGGTCGTTGCCGCGAGTTGCGGGGACGTGTTCAAGCAAGGCGCCCTCTCTCCCACGCAACAGGCCGCCACAACATGCGCCGCAGCATAGCACCCGCCACACGTGGATCATTGGTTTCAGTTAGCGCGTCATGAACACCCTACTTGCATCCATATACAGATTATAGACTCCGAAAACGATTAGAC